>BMAC01008114.1:0-12473 GCA_014905375.1 Phtheirospermum japonicum
AATAATCAGATGAGAATCGAGAATAATTAGGTGAGGATTAAGGTGTATTTAGGGTTTGGGTATAATAAGTAAGGAAAATGTACAAAACCACCAATCCTCACTTAGTTTATGCAAGGTGATTATGGTTTTTACATATAATTTGGATTAAATGACGATTAGGTGGTGAATGTCTTTTTTTTTTTTTTTTTCAAGATCCCTTGATAAGAAACTATCCATGTTATTGTTTATCAATTTACAAAAGACTCCACTTATTTTTTGAAATTTCAAGTACCCTCGAGGTGTTGCGAACAATCCGTGAAACAAAAGCCTGGTCTTTTGTAATTAGACAAAACCTCAGGGGTGGTTTCGTAATTATCCCTAAATTGGATATATTTTTTTTCAATTTATTCCAAAAGGTTGAAGCCTTGAAGGTGTAGCCTATATGGGATTATGAGATGCTACACGAGAAATTCTTCAGATTTTGTTCACTTGTGAGTTGTGATACTGTATCTTTTTGTTGTTGTTTTTTGGGGTGCTTTTATGATATTATTGTAGCACATGGTTCTCTTGACATGCTCTATGAAAATAAACGATTAATAAATATAATAAGTATTCATTGCTATGTATAACTATGTTAAGCTTACCTTGCAACAACAAGATGACAAACTAATTAACCAGAAGAAAATGTACAATAATGAAAAAAACACAAAGAAAATAATTAAACACCTCAATTAGTGTCAATTTCTTCACGGTTCCTTGTCTGCCTATTGATTGAATCATAGTTTTTTCTTTTTTCTTTTTCATTAAAAAAAGAAAATAAAGATTTTTGCATGTTCCAGCTTTGAATAAATCCATTGGAATCTGCATATAGTAATTTAGACACGACAACTGCAAACACGAGAAAAACAAGTGCTGAAATATTATAATTTTATAATATCGGTCAATTTTGGTAAATTGTAGCGAGTGTTATATAATAATTATTCATGCATAAAACACCATAAACCAAATAGAATTCTCATAATTAACTTACAAAAATTATTCCAATTTATAACCCCCTCCAAAATCCACAAACCAAAACTCACAACTAAAGAGTAATTTAAATAAACAAATCAAATAAAACTCAAGACCCAACAAACAAACTCGTCGCGCTTACCCTCGATTAACTATCGTCCATTTTCACATCCAAAGTCGGTAAAATCGCGGTGGCCTCGCCACTGATCACGACGACATTATTATCATCGCCACCTTTGAAGCACCTCGTCGCGAATTTCACCACGAACGAATTTCCATTCATCCGCCTAACAACGCTCGCCTCAACCTCACCGACAATCTCGTCACCGACGAAAACCGGCGACTTAAATTCGAGCGTTTGTTTCGCGTAGACCGCCCCCGGAAAACGCGAGGCGATGATCCTAGGAAACAACGAGGCGACGAGCATGCCCGGGACAGGGATATCTTTGAAACCAGCTTTTGTGGCACATCCCATATCAAAGTGCAGTGGATTTATGTCACGTGTCAATTTCGAATACTCTGAAATGTCGGCGGTCGAGAATATTCTCGATTGTTTCAATATGTCGCCTGATTTGAGGATATTCGACGCCGACGAGGAATAGCATCTTAGTTTAGAAATTGAGTTCAAGAGTTTAATCATTGCGGGACAAAAATAAAAAAAAAAGTTTCTGTGAGGCAATTTATCGAACACTTGTAGTGCACGAGGGAAATAGAGAAAAGTGGGGGTTTGGAGTCTTTAGTTACGGAAGGGAAACGTAATGAGAGAGAGAGTCAGAGAGAGTCCAAGGTCCTTTTGCAAAATTTCGAGAGAGCAAAAGATTGTTATTTTAATTATTATATTTGATTGAACCATGTGCTAACTTAAACAATAAGTAATTCTTAATTCATACCAAAACCAAGATCTCTATATATACCCTGAATTATACTAAGATGCATAAACGACTTATTTAATATAATGACAAACATTCATCTACTAAAAATATTAAAAATATATATAATAAAAATCTACTAGAAATAACTATACAAAAATTCTCTAATTTTTTTTATATGTTTTAATTATAATTTAGAGTGATGTCACAGACACTTTTCTTTAATATTCATATGGTTTTTATTTAATTTTAAAATCAGAAATCATTTTCAAACCCAATATAAGTTGAGTCAGATCAAGTTGAACGCCTATTTTTCATTTCCAACTCAATATTTTATTTATTTATTTATTTATTTTGAAATTCAAAACATATTTCTAAAAACATGTATTTCATATCATGCTGTGTCTACATAAACATCATCGAATATATTTGTTTATTTTTCTTATTAAGTAATTTTACGTAATGAGAGAGAGAGAGTCCAACGGGCCTTTTGGATGCGATATGAAGACAAAATTTCGAGAGAGCAAAAGATCCGTCGAGCCGTCGAGTGATAAAATGGCGTTCTGTATTATAACACACAATTCGTATTTGTTCTAATTTATAGAAAGATTGTTTTTTTTTTTTCTAGTCTACAGAAAGACTGTTTTTTCACAATAAATAATTTTTACACATAAATAGAATATATAATGTGTGTATTAATACATTATATTTGAGGAAATGACTACGATGCCGTGAAGGCACCATGGCCCCTTCCCTACATTTACATTCATCCATTTACCAATATTTGTAACCAACTTTTGATCCAATGGTTGTGATTAAGTGAAAAATGGTGTTCTCACGGCACTGTGAAAGTTCCCTATATTTGAATTAGATAAGGAGACTTAGAATATATTTAATATTTATTTTCTTATGTGTAATAGTTTATTATTATTTATATTATTATTATTTATTTTATTTTTGTCTTCCTTCTTTTTTTTTTTTGGCGTAACAATAGTTTTTCATATATATTTCCAATGTTATTCTCAATGTATTATTTTAGAATTAGATAAGAGAATTTAAGTTTATATTTCTTATATTTATTATCCTTTTATAATAATTTTACATAACATATTTTAATTAAATAAAATATTTAAAATTATTTTATTTTTACTATAAATATAAATTAGTTCAAATTATATAGATTTTCTTTCTAATTAAATATGATTTATTTATATTTTTATATTAGGAGAATAATAGTGAGATATTGAATAAACAAACTTTGATTAAAAAAAATTGAATTAGAAAAATATAATAATAAGAAAATATTAAATTAGGTAAAGTATAATTAAAAATATATTAAATTAGGTAGATATTAGGCTTGGATGATACCGAAACACTAGAATTTTTTTCGAAACTAATGAAATGTGGGAAACAAACACATAAAATAGAATGATTCTGCATTAATCTATGGGGATATGATAATAATAACAACAACAACAACAACAACAACAATAACAACAACAACAACAACAACAATAATAATAATAATAATAATAATAATAATAAAATAAATAAATAACAAAGGAATACTTTAACCATAAGTAAAACTCTTCTTCTGCTCCTAAAAAAAAAATCTCTTTTTGCACACAAATTTGGTGAAAGGACCACTATACTCTAATTTGGTGAAAGAATCACTATACCCCCTAATATAAAATTAATATTACCCCACCTCACTCACCTTTCATTTTGAATTCACACAAATTGAAATTAAACTCACCTCACCCACCCCACATAGATATTCAAATTCGGTTAAATCGGTTGATTTTTTAACCCGCGATTACAAATCGGCGGAGGAACCGTAACCGAATCAAAAAATCAATTTCGATTTTGGTTTGTACCAGTTAAAGTTACGATTTGTAACCACCGATTAGCCCTTTTTTTGCGATAATCTCGATCTTTGATTTTTTGGGGGGTGGGAATAAAAAATCGAAGGTTTTTAATAGAAAATCACCAGTTTTTTGAACGTCGGTTATAACCAACGGTTCACGGTTCTCAACTAGAACTCATATTTTCTTTATTTGGTTTTGGTCGTTCTCAACTCCTCTAGTTTAATTTTCAGAAATTAAAACGGAAAAAAATGGTCGTTTGTGTGAAGGAGCTCCATTCGCAGCAAAAAACCAAGGTATTTTGCACATATTTGAAGTAGGTTTTATGCTTGTTCATCAATTTGTGTCTTGTAGCCTAAAAATTGAGTCAACAAATGGTGAAAATGTATTTTCTATTAGTACAAGAGTTTGAACCAGTTAAACACAAGTTCTAACCGGTGTTAGTACATGATATGGCATGCCAGAAACATCGTGTAGTCAATATTTTTATTTCCTTTCTAAAAGAGTGAGTACACGATTTCTAACCAATTAGTACACGAGTACTCGTGTAGTCCATAGGCTCGTTACTGTTCAATTTTTTATTAATGTGTACACGACATGAGTCAGTACACAAGTCTAATGAGTTGAAACTCGTGCACTCTTGGTAGTATGTACTATTCATTTTTTTTGTTTTGTTTTTCTTAAACGAGTCCACAACACGAGTCGGTACACAAGTCTAAGAAGTTGAAACTCGTGTACTCGTATAGTCCATAGTCTGGTGTATTATTCAAATTTTATTTGATGTTATTTTAAAATTAAAATACAATTAATCCTAATAAATAAATTAAAATTAAATTAAACTAAAATCTAAATTTTTTTAAAATAAAATATAATTATATAAAATTTGATTATTTTATAGTACACGATATGTCTATCTTGTGTACACGAGTTAGACATATCGCGTACTGTACTCTTATAATTTATTTTTTTTAATTTAGTACACAACATGTCTACATTGCGTACACGAGTTAGACACATGATGTATTGTAACCTTTTTTTAAGAATAATGCGCATCCATTTATTTTATTTTATTTAAATAATTCGACGGGCATCTGTAAATATTGTTTTTGTTTTTGTTTTAATTTATACCATGGTGAATTTTAATTGCTATAAAAATGTTCGATTGTCTTTGTGTTGCAGATGAGTTGGCGTTGTATAATAGTTCACTTTGATGGATATTGGCAAGGCTTGGAGTATATTGGTGGAAAAAATGAGATTATTTCCATTTCTTTAGGTGACCAATGTTATGACTACCTATTGACCACTTTGCAAGAATATATTTCTCCAATCCAGTATGCTTGGATTTTCTAATTGGGTTCTCTTGTTGATGGTGGTAATGGTAAATTGATGAAGAAAAGACAAAAAAATCGATTCGATGTGCTGAGAATTTTTTTACAGATCTCTTATGGTCACCCTCTTGATGTGTTTGTTACTCTTAAAAACTTGAGTTCTGGGTCCGGTGTGACGCAGAAAATCCAACCAATTGGTGGCGTGACCTTGAACACCGAGAGGTTTGTCAATTCAAATATTTGTATGAGTCTTGAAGGCGGTGTAACATTAACAAGAACATCGTATGTTTACGGGCATGGCATATGCCTATTTTCATATACCTTGTGAACAAAATGCACAAGTTGATGATCTGCGGGATCGACAGCCATTTGACGAAGCAAACCATGATTTCGATAATCGTGAGGAAAATGATGTTGAAAAAACTATATACCCACAACTGATCCACGAGATTTTGTTGAATGTGGAAGCAATGGACGTCGGGGTGTGGATTTGGGTGATGATCATGGACATGTTAATATTGTCCTAGACAATAGAGGCATGGTTCGTGATGATGCCCTCGTCGATAAGTTACCTATTTCAGAAGTTAGTAAGTGTGCACTTGAAGTGTTAGAGGAATGGATCAAGTTAGTATGGTGTGCGTGGCAATTTGTTGAACAATAGTATGACAATTTTTGAAAGAAGACATAAAAGTTGGAGAGCGCATGACACGGCATCAAACACAAATCAGGCTAATACAAATGCCCCTGCAGATTATGGAGGTCGGAGATGAAAATATCCTGGTGCACCAAGTGTTTTACATGAGGACCCTGAAGAGTTGTTCAATATTCCACCAATCATTTTTAGAAATACGTATATGAGCAAAGAATATTTGTTTTTTATAGTTGGAAAATAGGCAAAGCACACAGTCCTGGACGATACACGCTTATTTGCACTATACTCGGTTGTCCATTTCAGATTGCTGGAACAGCTAAAAAAGATTTTTGGTGCATGTACAGAGTAGTAGCAGTAGTAGTAGTAGTAGTAATAGTAGTAGTAGTATTGTTGTAGTTTTCCGACCATCGAGAAGCTCTAGCCCCATATTTTCATATGTGGAGGATAATTTTTGAAAATGAGCAAGGGCTAGTGCTAATCAATCTCAAGATTTTGATACATATTCAGGTAGTTTTGATCTGGAAACTATCGTGAAAGAACCCGATAGTACTAATGATCTTGTGTAGTGGTGGTCAAGACGTCTTCTGTTTTCCTATACTTTATAGGATTGTAAATGAGATTTTGGTGGTTCCTTGAACAAACTTAATATCTAGCCTATGTATTGGACAAGCGACGATTTAGATTTTTCTTTAATAAGTTGGGTCAAGTGGTTGGAAAGTAGAGGCTAAATCTCAAATAACTTGAGAGGTTTAGGGTTCGAACCCTTGTCAACATCCTTATAAAGGGTTAGTGATACCACTTGAGCTACAATTTCGTGGTAAGCGATGATTTAGATTATTGCCCCACAATTTAGAAAATCAAATGTTGCTCGCTGAAAGACGCACCAACAACCCGACTTCGATGAAGGTGAAAGCAACCACTACGATACCACATCTTGAAGCAACAATGATTAAATAAGGCCCAAGAACGAGTCTCCTCCCCAATCCATTTCGACAATAAGGTAAAATAAAGTAAGTATAAGAACTACGTGGGTTTTGATTCCTCACGAAAATATGTAGGCAAGTTAATTCCAATATTAGAAGTTTAAATTTAATTTTAACTTCTAATATTAGAACCAAATTAAAGTCGTTTTTTTTTTTAACTCATTATTATTTTTTAAAATACATAAGAACCATGTGGGCTTTGATTTCTCGCACACGGCTCCTAAGTGATAAAAGACAGAAGAACGCATCTTCTTTCTTTTTTCCTTACCTTCTCGCGTATGTATAAGACCGAATCCATTCGATTCTAAAAAAGATTACTAATCCTTAACTTTTCGAGGAATCCTTCATCAGTGGTTGTGAATGACTGATTTTTTCAATCTTTTCGACCTTGGTTCCGTAGGAGCCTCCCACTCCAGTCGTTGCTTTTCTTTCTTTTACTTCGAAAGTAGCTGCTCCAGCTTCAGCCACTCGAATTTTCGATATTCTTTTTTATTTCTCATCAAACGAATGGCATCTTCTTCTGGAAATCCTAGCTATTCTTAGCATGATATTCGGAAATATAATTGCTATTACTCAAACAAGCATGAAACGTATGCTTGCATATTCGTCCATAGGTCAAATCGGATAACAAGGATACGTATACAAGTTAATTACAAATATTAGATGTTAAAATTTCTAATTTTAACTTTTAATATTAGAATTAAGCTAAAATCCATTTTCTAAATTTTTTATAAACTCTTTTTTTTAATACATAAGGTTTTGATTCCCCAACGAGGTTACGTAGGCAAGTTAATGCTAATATTAAGAGTTAAGATTTTTAATTTTAACTTCTAATATTAGAATTAAACTCAAGTCTCTTTTAAAATAATAATAATAATTTTAATTTTAACTTCTAATATTAGTATTAAACTAAATTTCTATTTTTAATTTTGTTTAACTCATTTTTATTTTCCAAATACATAAGAATTAAGTTGGATTTGATTTCTAAATACGAGGACAAGTAAGCAAGTTAATTACAATATTGAGAGTTAAAATTTTTAACTTTAACTTCTAATATTAAAATTAAACTCAAATATTTTTTTTCTAAAAAAAAAATTCTTTTGGTAGCGATCGTGACACAGCACGAGACATAAGACCTTTTTAAAGGTCAATGGTCACGATCAACACATACATACACACAAATAAAAAACTATTTATGAAGCGAGCCATCATTTTGTAATTGGAAAAGTCTTTATGCCAATTCGATATCGGTTAAAACAACGACAGAACTGTTTGTGCATGTCTACCCCCAATCACACTAATTAAGGAAGAAAATGTGGTCTCACATTATGAGACCGGTTGATTTTTTTTTTGTTTTGGCTAAACCTCAAGGTGGTTTTGCAATTATCCCTCATATAGTCTTTTTTATTTTCTTTAAAAAGGGTTGAAGGTGTAGCCTACGTATCACAACTTTAGACCGATTAATCCACGGGATGGGATTATGAGATGCAACACGAGAAACTGTTCAGATTTTGCCTTTTTGTTTCTTTTGGGTCCTTTTATGATATTATAATTGTAGCACATGGTTCTCTTGAAATGCTCTACGAATTAAATCGATTAATAAATATTATAAGCATTTATAACTATGTTAAACTTACCTTCCAACAACAAGATGACAAACTAATTAAGCAGAAGAAAATGTACAATAATGAAAAAGAAAAAGAAAAAAACTTCATTTGCTTCACGGTTCCTTGTCTGCTTATTGATCGAATCATACTTTTTTTTCCTTTCTTTTTTTTCATTAAAAAAAGAAAACTTAATATTTTTGCATGTTCCATGGCTTTGATTAAATCCATTGGGATCTGCAGTAATTAAAAAACAGAAGGTACTAGAACTTAAAACGTTAGACAAGGCAACCTGCTGCAAACACAAGAAAAACAAGTGCTGAAATATTATAATTTTATAGTATGGGTCAGTTTTGGCCTCTCCACAGCAAGCCAACAATACTACTTTTTGTAGCTTTAATTACTGTCATGTGTGTAATAAAATAGTAGTGTGTGTTTTATAATAATCCTAATAGTACTAATATAAAAGGGCATGCGTTCAAATTGCAGTGTTTGTCTCGTAATTACGAACAGCGAACGAATTTCTTCATATCCATATCCAAAGGTTATGCTTTTTATAAATTTTTTTTTTTTACTAATTATTGAATTATTACTTTCAAAATCTTGATTCAAACCCACTAATGTCTCACCTTTTATCAGGCATCTCAAAATATTATTTTTAAATAATAATCAGCATCCTATATAATTTCATGCAGAAAACACAATAAAGCAAATGGGTTTTCATAACTAATTTAGTGAGTTATTTTAACTTCCAAAATACCCAAAGTGGAAACTCCCATGGAAAGAGTAATTTGGATAAACAATCAAATGAAACTCGAGCAAGAATTTTGAAATACGATAAAATCTCAAACAAATTCGTCGAAAACTGGCGTAGCGCGCTTAATCACGATTAATCATCATCAATTTTCGCATCGATGAAGAATAGTATTATAGAGTAGAAACTGAGTTCAAGAGTTTGATCATTGCGGGAAAAGGGGGAAAAAAAGTTTTATGTGAGGCAATTTGTCGAACGCTTGGAGTGCACACACGGTTTGGTTCTTTGATTACGGGAAGGGAAAAAAGGTCGAGTCCAATGGGCCTATCGGATCCGACATGAAGAAAATAGGGATAACCTTCCTATCCCAAATATACATAACCTTTTCTCTCTTTTTTTTCTTTCTAAAAATACCTAATTTATTTACCCTTTTTTTTTTCCGACATGGTTTCTCATTGATTTCCATTTGATTTTGATGTCCATATGATTAAGAAAACGGACTTTATATATATGATTTGTAGTTGGTTTCAAAGTGATTTTTACACTTGATAATCGTACAAACAAAATTTTTCAAAATCATGTGTTTTTATAAGGTCTCCATTTTGTTTCTTATTGATATCTATACCTTAATAGTTGGGACAAGTGAATCATGTTGGGAGAAGGGATATGTTTCATGCGTGTTTGTAGTCGGTTTCCTAGTTGTTTCTATACCAACCCTGTAGGGGTAAGTGATATATTTATAATCATCTAATCGATCGTTTTCACTTTCATTAAACCAAAAATGAAAGCTACAATCGTACGCTGCGAACTTGTGGAGTGATTTCAATGACAAATCAAACTGCAACTCAACCACATTATCCCCTCAGCTTAGATTTCACTTGCAACACCATCGCACAGCCGTTGTATCCTACCGCAAACACAATCTTTCTTCGACGGGCTGAGTATAAACTCTCACCGTCAGGTTCACGCTCCATCTCGAATACATCTTTCTGTTCAAGTAATGGACCCAACGAGTTTGCCAAATTAAGTTCGAAGTTTGTAAATCTAGAGGTATATATTTATATTAATTGTAAATTCTGGAAATTATCTATTTCAAGAGATTAAATCGATCATTAAACTAGACCTGGTAGATTAATGGGATCTGCAATTCCCCATTATATAATTATAATAATGAAAGAGATAACAGATAGAGGAACGATGGCCGATGGCCAGGATCTGCGTGATTTGGTGTGCATCAAATCAAGTAATTTTTCAATAAAATCAATTCGTGTCAAATTTACAAATTACATATTCGGAGAAGAGATTTATTTCGAAAGGGAAGAGTCGAGAAAAAGGCGATAGCAGCTTGATGTGTGAAAGTATGAAGTTTTGGAGAGATAGGGAGAAAAATGATGGACAGATTGTTTTGAAGGAGACCCATTGAAGACAAAAGATAATATAAAAGTGGAAAAAATAAGTAATTATGAGTTAGAAAAATGAAATCAAGATAAATTAAAAATCAATGAATAGTATTTTATTTTTTTTTCATTTGATACAGAATAATAGATTTTTTTACCAAGAAATATACTAATATAGAGAGAGTGCAAAGGGGGCCCACACGTAAATTGATCACGTGTCCCCCACATGTTGTAGAGATGTGATGTCGGTTGAATAGGACGCGTGTCCATCATCATTCATGTGCTCGGAGTCGCACCGTACGATCTTTTCGAATTATATTTTATTTACTGTATATGCTGTATGCGCCTACATATGAAAACGATTTATTTTCAAAGATATTTATCAGCCGGAGGAAAAATGAATGGAGCTAAACGAGTAAAATTCAATTGTCTGATTTATTAAATGATATTGGCTACGTATTTCAACACATTTTGACGTAAACCTTACAAAATAATTGATAGGACGATTTGTCACACTTATATATTTCCATAATAATTGGTAAATCTCTCTATATATGTATCTTATAATAATCAATTTCCTATCCACATATGGGCCATGAATGAGCTCGAGTGATGATGGTAAGGAATGTATGTCTTATCAAAATTTCCTGATGCTAGAAGGCTATTTTGTATCCGATCTCTATGAAGGTTATAAAGTCTAAAGTCACGTTGGTATTAACATTTATTGAAATTTTAATTCACAAGTTTTACAATTTGCTTCCTCAACTGAATAAGACAAGTTAGCAAAGACCCCTTTTTCTTTTTACCCGTTGAGGTCGGCGTTCTGGTTCCCGACGTGCTAGCTCTTTCGGTCGAAGCCTAACTTTGGATGGCCCCCGAGAAGTAGAACAGATATTGGTTGAATTCAGCCTAGTAGCGTACGTTGGCGGCAAAAACGTTGCCTTCAAGCGATCAAACAAGATCAATTCACGTTCGCTACGAGGATGCTCCAAAGAGTATCCCGAAGTAAGCAAAGCCCTGCAAGACTTCCAATTCCCCGTAGGAGGGATTGAAGTCGAAGCAAGGTTGAGCGATAAACAACGAGGCCCTTGAGCCCCGGTAGCCCAAAAGCATTAGGGACTCAAAGGGCCGATCAGCGAGCGAGGCTTCCGAGCCACATTGGGTAAAAGTGAAAACCGATATGTGCAAGTATTCATAATTATATAAATAGTTGATAATGTCCTCTTAACCAGTTTTTCCATTGATTAATTATTTTTTATTTTAGAATTTATAATTCATTACTTTTTACTGTATATATCAAATTATATGTGAAAAGTAGATAATAATGCATGTTATATTTTATTTGATATCAAATCAAGTTGAAAAGTGAATAATATTGTAATAATGTATAATATTATATTTAATAGTATTTAATTGTAACAATTTGTTGGTTAAGTATTTATTTTTTAATTTTAGAATAAACAAGAGTATCCGACATTCGAAATATCAATCTAATATTCTAAACCTAGGGCAAGCAGGTCTAAAGTTGTCAAGTTTATTATTTTCCGATTAGAGTTGCAAATGAATTGAACTCGAACTCTCTTCGTGCCCTTCTCAGTTCTTGTTCGTTTAGTAAACGAGGAGAGCTCAAGGTAATAGAGCTAGTTTAATACAACAGAGCTTGAGCTCATGTGTGAGCTCGCGAATCGGCTCTTTAATAGGCAAGTGAGTTATACATATAATAAAATACATAATTTATATATATATAACATACACAGTATATATTATATATATATATATATATATATATATATGAATGGATCCAATAGGTTTCGCACGGCCCAAATCTCATCGATTTAATAGGTTTAAGATCTAATGAATGTAAATTGGTTGGAGAATGGTTGACTAATAAAAAAACAACATGTAATCACTGTATAATTGTAGTACTAACTGTGTATCATCGGACATGTAAATGTGCATTAAAATTATTAAATGTCCATTAAGAATTATTGAATGTCCAATAAAATTATTAAAAAATTGGTTTGGAGAAAC
>BMAC01008175.1:0-12330 GCA_014905375.1 Phtheirospermum japonicum
GGGTGACAATGATGGTGTTTGACGGAGCAATCAATGGGGAGGCACGGTGGTGTCGATGATGGTCCTGGTGTTAGTGGTAGTGGCAGCAGCAAGCAAAATTTAGATAGGCGAGATCGTCAAACAAGTAGTTTAGATAGGTAATACAAATTGTCTTTCTGGGAGAGAGTGTTGATTCAACTTGTATATTACAGGAACAATCACGATATATCAATGAAAGAGGTTCAAGAGGAAAGAAAGATTCTTTTCTTATAAAATTGTATGAGTAAGGAATAAGCCATCAGTGGTTTGGGAAACCTGAATCCCAAGGAAGAAACTGAGGTTGCCAAGATCTTTAATAGAAAAGTGAGACTTGAGCAACTGGACAAGAAGATCAATGGTTATACTATGGATGTCTATAATGATTATACCATCAACATAAGCCATGACAAGGAGAGAAGAGGCATTAGAGTGAGATGTGTCCATTTGAGAAATATGAAAGCCTAATGTTATGGCGGGCGAGCTTGCAGTGGAAAGATTCACTTGAAAAGTTGGTTTGTTCGTGCACAGACCCTCGGCGGAAGGTGAGATGTGGGCCAAGCCAAAAATCCGTAGAGGCTATCGTACGAGGAGAAGGATGACAAAAAACACAAGAAAACTAACGAAGACATATGAGGGTCACGAGTTGGAATTAAAAGACTTATACTAAGAATCAACTCGTTGGTGATAAAAATTGCAATAAATGAGGAGCCAACAAGCCTTCTCCAAGCTACTCTACCTAAACCATCGTTTGTCCCATAAGAAAGCATGGGAAATCCACCTTAGGGTTACCGTATTTACACTTCTATGGACAACTAGGCCACGAAGCCCACCCGCTTACATCTAAGCTTGAGTTCGCCGCTATATGGTTTGGATGGGTGAGGCTAAACACCTTCCTTTTTGGGAGGAGGTGGTTCGACCTCCTCATGGTCATGGGCCGACCCCACTAAGGTGTCTCGGCGTGCCTCGCATGCTGTCAGCTCGCGTGGTGTGGGTGTCCCTTGCACATCCTCGATATGCTGCTCCCGATCCAGGCAATGCATCTTGCCTTCGTACATAGTAGCCTCCCACCTATAAACATCAAAGCGTAATGTGGCCATCTCCAGACTCATGTGCATGATTCTCTGGTCCATTCCCGCCAATCTCTCAACTATCCTATCGAGTGCCGCTAGCACATTAGTCAACTTAGCCAAGGCAGGGCGCACCTCGCATGTTGTGCTAGTCCTAGCTGAATCTTCCCGTGTCTTGCCCTTGGACTTCTTGCCCAACACAACTGTCGGCCCAATCATTGTTTGTGAGCTCTAGTCGCCTCTAGACCGCTCACCACTGCCATCGAGACACATAAGTATATTTTTCCTAACTTTTTTTTAATTTTATTTTATAAATTATTTTAATTGGTTTTTGATTTAATTAGGTTTAGGGTCAATCAGGGTTCGATTAGGTATAACTGAATTAAATTAAGATTAATTAGGTAATTAGCGATCAATTAATAGTTAATTATATAACTAGGGTTTAATATAGGTTTAATTCCAATTTGGGGTTTAGTTAGTGTTTAAGGGTCATTAGGGTCAATTAGATAATTAGGAGATGCTTGGTGAATTTGTTGGGAATGAGTTTGATTATGGAGGTTAATGGGTTTGATAACCCATTTTTGTGGGGGGTATGACTCAACACCAAAAATTGGCAATCAAAACCCATAGTGGTTTAGTTATCAAGCACCACTTTGATTACCCTTTCCCATTTCCCACTCCACAAACCCACCCAAACCAACAGCATCCCATTAGTATTCAATTAGGGGTTAATTATAAAATTAAGGTAGAATTATGGAGCCTTTTTTTATTAGTTTGAGCTTAATTATGGGTTTAAGACTCAATTAGGGGTTAATTTATAATTATGGTTTGGTTAGGGTTTAAGGGTTACTTAAGGCTCAATTAGATACAATTGAATTAAATTAAGGTTAATTACATAATTAATATTTAAATGGCGGTTAATTATATAATTAGAATTTAATTTAGGGTTTAATTTTTAATTTAGAGTTTAGGGGCCAATTTGGGTTTGATTAGGTATAATTAAGTTAAAATTACATAATTAGTGTTCAATTAGTGATTAGTTATATAATTAGTGTTTGATTCTGATTTAGGATTTAGGGGTCAATTAAGATTTGATTAGCATTGAATAATTTATAAATTGTTGAGTTATTGATTTATTTATTTTTTTTATACATTATTGTAGATATATTGATGTGTTGATTGGTTGTTGGTGTTATAATTAGTCGGTGTTGGTTTTTGTGATTGTTGGTGTGGTATATGGTGACATCGGAGGTTGATGATGAAGGTTCCGTCCCTTTTATAACAAATATTAAATTTTTTAAAAATTTATTGATTGGTTGTTGGTGTGGTATATGATGATGTCAAATGTTGATGACGAGGTGTACAACACTGTCTGGAAGGTTTTGTCCCTCCAATAACAGATTTTAAATTTTTGAAAACTTATTATTTAAATTTATTGATTGGTTGTTGGTGTGGTATATGATGATTTAGGGTTGATGACGTGGTGTACGATGACGGTCTGGAGGTTTTGTTCCTCTAATAACGGATTTTAAATTCTTGAAAACTTGTCGTTTTCAACTTTATTGATTTGTTGTTGGTAACATCGGGGGTTGATAACGTGGTGTACGACACCGGCTGGGAGGTTTTGTCCCTCCAGTAACGGATTTTAAATTTTGTATTCTCTTTTCCATGCATGTCCTCTCAAATGTCTTAAACCCATTTAGAATTTAGTGTCAAATACAAAGTTTGATACTAAACCCCGAATGGTCCACTTATTTGGATAGTTTGGGAACATGATTGTAATAGGGCTATCTTATGTGTATATGTATTGTTATTTTTTATATTTCAGTTTCTGTATCTTTCTTTTATCTTCGATTGCACTAGAATATATGTGTACTTAGAGGACTAAGTAGAGATGCTTCTGAAATCTTAAGCAAATACAATCCATATACTAAGATGTTGATTACTGAATTCACGTTCTCGAATGAGATAAGCCCCTTACTAACAATTCAATCATTATGTATATAGAAATAGGTATTGTCTTAGTTCGTGTATTATTTTTAGTTTTTTATTATTTTGGGTATTTTATATATAAACATGTAATATAATAATAATTAAAAAATTATAAAAATGAGGGATTAAAAACTCCTTTTGTAAATTGCCAAAGTAAAAATACCGAGGGTAGAGTTGAATAATTTATTGAGGAGAAACCGCTCGGTAAATTTCTCGCGAGAGGTACGGAGGGATTCGATTTTCCTTGGTACCAGTTATCGGGAGGGTTTTACCGAGAGACTTATTCCCTTTATAAGCTGAACACCTAGGGAATTTTGACCCTTAAAATACAATTTTTTGGTAGTGTCTCGCAACGTCTTAACTGCACCTTGGACTCCCTTCAATTATTGAATGATGACATTCTATCACTGAAAGTAGTAGTGTCTTGAACTCTCATCAAGCATCAGATCCAACCTCCCGTTGGATAAGAAATATCTAGTAGTTGCTGTTCAAATAATGTCTCTCCTTGGCCAAATTAAGCTCGTCAGAAAATACCTGTTGGAGAAACTCAAATAAAAATACAATATTATAGAATACAAGGGGTATGAATTCTACCTATATTTTTTCACAAAGTGTGTCTATTCAATTTACAAACGAAGACTATTTAAAGGGCAAGAGAGATGATGCTTGTAAGGAAAGAGTGTTCAAATATCTTTCTTTAACTTGTGATATGCGAGAAATTGAGTAGTAATTAATGATTTTTAAATATACTTTTATTCACTTCATATTGTCATATATATTTATTTCTATATATTCTTGTGGATGAACGAGCACCAATTGTATATTTTTCATTTATTTTAAAGTATTTTGTTGCTCGATTGGTACGACGATGATCGTTGTGTGGCTCATGTATTGATTTTGGTGACAAAGGGCTGTTATTGGGTCACCCGATAACAGAGAGCAAGCCAAATAAAGGCCATTGGACCTTACCTTTATTGGGCCTAAGAGAGGCGGCTAATCCCCCTTGTATATATATTGAATGTGCCAGGATGAAGAGACCTTACCATTGGAGGACTTTTGGGAAGACAAAAAAGAGCCGCAAGTGTTGAGGACTTTCCTTAACAATTTGGAAGGGAAAATTGTCTTGAGCTATAAGTTTTGACTTTCCTTAGAAATTTGGGGAGACAAACTCACGAGAAGGATGGGGGCTACGAATTGAAGCACCAAGGTGAGCAACCATATATTTATTACATCGGTTGATTATGTTCTAATTAATTACCGTAATATTTACTTCGTTCTTCATATGAATTGTTTATGTTATTCAATTTTCTTGTCATGTTATTTAATTTCTAATTTAGATTGATCACCTATATTAGGGTTAGATATCAACTGCTAGAAATAGGGTTACAATCCATAATTGTTGTCATTTATATTTCAATTGTAGCAACTAATGGTCGTGCACTATTAGGGATAACATAACATAAGTTAAATAAAACGAGCTTATGAGTTTATTTCTTAGATTAGTCTATTTTTCTAGCGTCTAATACTTTTATTAGTTTAAATCTAGAGAGCTTATTCTAGGTTTCCCATTAATTAGGTTTGATGGAAGAGCTTGTTTCGATTAAATATTTGGTAAGGGTAAATTAGAGTAGCAGAGTTTGTTGCTATTTAGGGCTAGTAATTCCATTTGAATAGTGAATTATAATATTACAAGTGGTTAGATGAATCGATCAAGGGTGGAAACTGAACTTGGATTGGAGTTTTCTTATTATTATTAATCTCTTATTAATCTATCGTACGTGTTTCCTTTGTTTGAATTTAATTACTTAGTCATTGTTCGTCGATTTATTTGGTTATTTATTTCTATGTAGTTAGTTTATCATCTTGTACCCCTTTTACTATTTTAATTAAATATGAATAATCACAAATTAATCCACACTCCTCGTAGGATCGACCCTTACTTGCCGCTTCTACTAATAAGTGGAGGAAAGTTGAGGAAAAGTACAAAAATATTAAATTTATCGCGTAACTTGGATAGCTAACTTGACCATATTTTCTTAGCTTGCTTGGTTTATTGTTTCCTTCCTCATCAAGATCTTATTTCCTTACTTCCTTTGTTTACCAGAGATCTCGCTTACTTGATAATTTAGTTAGTATCAAACAAATATCCTTCAAACTAAATTATAAAATCAATCTCAATAAATCGGGTTATTAGTATAGAATGACCATATAAGAAAAATACGTTATCAGTCCAGTTGGTACAATGCATCAAGATACAATCAACAAAATCATTTTCCAATTCACACATATTAACACAACTTAATTAAATTATACATGTTGGGACTGGGTGGGATCCTATTGTACCTATTACCCAACCCAGAACTATACGGTCTAAAAATGAAGATTATTAGCCATCTCTAGGGATGTAAATTGTGGTCTGGCTGGTTCGCACGTATTTATCATGATTTTTATATATATTTGGTTAGTGTTTTAGTTAGATTTATTGTTAGTTTTGGTATAAGTTGGATAGATTGAGCACATTTTCGTATTTATATATCTCCGGCTTATTTTACCGTGTTTTATGTTATTTCAAGGATTTTGAATTGTTTCGACCTTAAGATGGATGAGTGTCGGCCCGCGAGTGGAGTTTCAAAGAAATTGGGCCCCAATTTGATGTATTACCTCTGACACTGGGTATGTTATCCACACTGGGTTACCCAGTGTCAGCACACCAGATTGCCTGACAGAAGACTCTATCCGGTCGGATAGATCTTACATCCGGTCTGACTGCTTGGCAGAAGACTATCTGGTCAGATTGCCTGGTAGAAGGCTTTATCCGGTCGAATGCGAGCGTTACAAACTCAAATTTGAAGAGATTTTCAGTTACGAAAGGGGATTTGAAGGCTACAAAAGGCCAAGAACTCAGCCAAATTCAAAAATGAACATCCATCATCATCCATTATCCCTCGTCCGGTTCGTGACAGACTGGGTCGAGAATACATTCTCGAACCTCTTGGGGATGACAACCCATGGGCGTTCTTGAATCTTTCTTCATTTTATCTTTCCGCTTTCCAGATTTAAACTTTAGCTTTTCGATTTTGGTAGATTATAGATCGTTAATCATTGCTCGGACTTTGGATGTAGATTAGCATTGATTCGTGCGATTCTTATTTTGAACATTGGCAATTTCCATTTCCATTAGTAAGCTTTCGATTTTCCACTTGTTTTACTATTCCAATTCATGTTTCTATTGAATATGTGTTGTTTGTTGGATTGTGATGCTCTTACGATTGGTAGTTAAGTTTAACGTTGAATTATTGCACTTGTTGGTGGTGCTCTTATGTTTGGTTTTATTTTAATTGTTCATGGATGTTAGTTTTTTACTATTGTTACTTTATTGTTCAATCATGATTAATTCTTATTTTGAGTTTGTGATATTGGATTTGTCGATGGTTGTTAGTTAGGATTTACGGGTCTAGAGTCTAGAATCGTTTAGAACCATCGATTGGGGTTGGCAGGCGTTTAATCTACACGTTGGGATTGACAAACCCAACTCGTAGACCAAGTGGTCGATGAAACGCCAATTGATCGTGGGGACGATTCTAAGGTTCTAGACCCCCGTTTTATTAATCTTTAAGAAGGTTTACGATTTTGTTTTAAAATTCATTGTTAAACTTTAGTTAAGCTCTTGCAAGGAGATTGACGCTCTTTTTGCAAGATTAGTTTTAAATTTCTCGTAGTATAATCATCGCTTTTAGATATAAAAATTCTCCAATCAAAACCCTTTTGTACTCGTGTTTAGCATAGCCTTTTTATTGTTTTCTCATTCATGAATTCAAACACTTAAATACCTTTCAATTATCCTTCCTCGAGAGATTCGACTCGAGTTAACTTGCCAGTCTACGGTGACCCCGTTCTCTTGCGGGCAAACTAAAACCTTTTCAAAGTAGACACGCATTGTTTAACTAGATTTTAATTTTGAAAAGACAAAAAGTTCGGATCAGAATTTGGCTCCGTTGCTGGGGAAGGCTAAAGGTTGTGATTTTTGTGTTTGCTCTTCATATTCTTTGTTCGTAGTTTTATTTATTTTGTTTGTGCTTAGTGTTCGTTTGTGATTTTTCCTTTTATTTGTCATTTTTATTTCCCGCCGGTACGTTTAATCTCGTTTGTTGAGTGTTGTGTATGCAAGGTACCTCAACACCAAGTCCCGAGATTCAACAAACCGTTGCAAAAAAAAAAATAATAAATAGAGAGAGAGAGAGAGAATGTCTAACCCGTACGGCAACTCGTATGCTTGTCTTGATCTTCGACCGACCATTCGATCGAGTCCAGCAATACGAGAGTACGACCCAGATGAATTCTACTACGAGCAACTCCCGGTATTCCATGGACTTTTGAGCGAGGATCCGTTGAAATTCATTCGAAATTACGAGGCCATCACCCGAACGTTACCTCTCTTAGGCCTTACGAGGGATGAAGTGAAGGTGCGACTCTTCCTCTACACGTTGAAGGGTCGGGCAAAAAAGTTGTTGATACATTCAGAGCCCGATTCCTTGAAGACGCAGAAGTGTACGATTGGTTCATGGTGAAGTTCTACTCACCTAAATGGGCCCCATCTTCAAATTCATATGCTTCAAAGAGGATCGATGAATTGGTCAAAGAGATAGCATCCCTGAAAGCTAAGCTAGCAAGTCGAGCTTTTTTGAAAGAGGTCATTGTCGTATATAATCATTGCAGAGCACCTGGGCATTGGGCGACTGTATGACCAGTGATGTTTAACGAAGAGCCACAGGAGGAACTTATCACCATTCAGAATTATCCGAGTTACGACCCTCATGCCCCTTCCAACTCAATTCCTTACTACCCGATCTATGAACATTATACCCTACCCTCTTCTTCCGACCACAACCAACAAATCTACTATCATCCCGATTTCCCACTCGATAATGATCCTTACTCAGTTGTCAGCGATAAGGAGGAGAAGCTCACCTTTGATGAGCTGCCAATTTTTGATGTAGTGGAGCCCACTTTGGAGTTTGGTGATCCAAGCCTAAATGCTTGTTTGGGAGGGGTGTGTGTGCACATGGAGATTGAGGATTTGGTTGGGATCGCCCCTCTGGTGGTTTTTGATGAAGTTATGGATAAAAGCATAGGGGAGTTGCCATTGGAGGTACCGGGGGATTTTGGAGATTCGGGATTACATGCTCTTTGTGGAGATGGTGGAGTTTTGGTGCCGATTTCGGAGGAGGGTTTTCTTTTTGAGTCACATTGCGTTCTGCCCAATGCTTTGATCAATCTTAACATTGAGGGGGTAGAAAAAGCAATCGAGAAGGAGTTTGGGTCGGTCGATGATCATTCCTTTTGTTCGAACGATTTCCTAGTCATTCAGGCGACCGAGCATTGTTCCACACTCCGGCTGACTTTCGATCTCTTTTTGGTCATCGATTACTCACGTTTTCGACCTCCAAAGCCGGTTGGAGTTTTTATTTCTCCCATCATGGGACCTGCTCATCGTGCCCACCTTGGTGATCTTCATCACTCGCCATTGCTTTTGGAAAACACCAAGGCGTGGTATGATCGTCATTTATTTCTGGATCCTGGATAACATCACTTTCGTAAGTCGTCAAGCAAAAGATGTTAAAAGTTGCACTTCTTTGGAGGTAACACAGTTTTTCATTATTTTTGTCCATAGTTTTGTTTATTTTTATTTTTCTTATTTTATTTTTTTACATATTTTTGTGTGTAATAAGCTAGAGTTGGGTAGATTTGATAATAGTGCGTTAAGTGTGCAGAGAGTGACAAAAATCACCAATCCCAGATAATCCGGTCGGATTGGAAAGAGAACCGGTCGGACACCACCCTTGAAGAGATCATCCGACCGGATTGGTGCAGGAGTCCGGCCAGACAAAACCTTTTGGAGAGCCATCAGGCCGGATTGGTGCAGGTGACCGGTCGGATGAACATTCTAACGCACCATCCGACCGGATGGAAGCCACATCTGAACGGATGACTCTGCACCAGCACTTACTTAATACCATCACCCCCATTTGCAGAGTTCCATCTTCCCCTCCAGACAACACGGTCATTTAGGCAGGCTCGAGCCCCCGTAGTGTATCACTTTCTATCCCAACTTTCGTTTTTCATTTTTAGTAATTTTGTAATGTGTTGAGTGTCTATATAACCATTCGACTAACTATTCGCATGATAATTGATTCGACAATTTCCTTTTTCCTTGTGTTGATTTGTATGATAGCAATGTGGACATTGCTTACTTTTGTGTGTAGGGGGTAGTCGTATATTTTGCATGCGTAGTCATTTCGGCCGAATGGTTCTGTTTGAGTCTTTCTTTGTAATGACGTACAAATCAACCAATTGTTTATGTCGACGTATGTTGAAATCATCCTCATGCTTATTTGTGTTTGTACTGGCTTGCATGTCGAAATCATGTATTGCGTGATCTATCGTTGGAGTCTTTTGAGCTTGTTTAGTGCAAAAAATTTCAAAACCTACTTATATATATAATTATTTAAAACAACACTTAGTCGTTAGCAATTTTGCGAATCTTTTAAAACTCGATCACCTTGCTTTCAAAGTTTGAATAAAACCCTAGTAAGGAGCTTTGTGTGTTTATCAACATTTCAAGCTTTGATTCAATGAGTGTTTTGAGAAGTCTCTAAAAGTCGCTTGTGTACATTTGGTTTTGAAAATGACGATAGGCACATATAAAATCCGATTTCGGCCTATTAAAATAAAATATATATATATAAACCACTATAATTCCCAATGAGCCCCCTCGAGTCTTTATTCCGTCTCTTTGTTAGCCACGAGCATAATTATAGCTCTTATTTCATTTAAGTTTGTGAGATGAGAATTTATTTATTATTGGTCTATTGATATTGACGATTGCAGGGTGGGAATTAGTTGAGTATATAAAAAAAAGAAAAAAAGAAGAAGAAATTAAGGGTGCATAAGTTCTTTACGACATCTAGTTGTTAATAATAAAACCTTTTTTTTTTAAAGGGCAAGTGAGTATTGTTAGTTTGGGTTATGGGGTTAGAAATAGCCTTAGTTATAAAAAGGTTAAAAATAATGGTACATGGGTATTTTGGGAGGATTGAGGAGCAAAACTATGCTCTATGCTTAAAATCTTGGATTGAGTGAGTTATTGATTGCGTTTGTCTGCAAGTTAGCCACACATCTTAATATATGACATACCTTACCAAAGAGCCTACATTACAACCCTAGAAATCCTAATCCGATTCTTGACTAAATGTGCACACATATGCGATGTACGAGTCTTTGATTTTCACGAGTCGTTGAATGCATGTTTATATTGATCCGAGCGTATACACTTACCTTTTAAAAAACACAAGCAAATGAGTGCACATTTATATATTTCCCTTTTGTGATGATGAATTCTTTTGATTTCAAGGTGAAAAGTTAACGCGAGCTTAGCTTAAGAGTTTTCGACAAAAGTGTTTATATTTGCAAAACTATATTATATGCACAACATGACTCTTTGATCTAGTTACTTTCATGCTTACGTGGTTTGGATTCCTTCATTTGTTCGAGGACGAACAAACCAATAAAGCGTGGGGTGGTTGATTCGCACGTATTTGTCATGATTTCTGTGTATATTTGGTTAGTGTTTTAGTTAGATTTGTTGTTAGTTTTGGTATAAGATGGATAGATTGAGCATATTTTTGTATATATATATATATATATATGGCTTATTTTACCGTGTTTTATGTTATTTCAGGGATTTTGAATTGTTTCGGTCTTAATATGGATGAGTTTCAGCCCGCGAGTGGGGTTTCAAAAAAATTGGGTCCCGATTTGATGTATTACCTCTGACACTGGGTTACCCAGTTTTAGCACACCAGATTGCCTGGGCGAAGACTCTATCCGGTCGGATTGCCTGGCAGAAGCCTCTATCCGGTCGGATAGACCTGACTGTCGGATGCGAGCGTTATAAACTCGAAATTCATGGAGATTTTCAGTTACGAAAGGGGATTTGAAGGCTACAAAAGGCCAAGAACTCATTCATATTCAAAAATGAACATCCATCATCATCCATTATCCCTCGTCCGGTTCGTGATAGACTGGGTCGAGAATACATTCTCGAACCTCTTGGGGATGACAACCCATGAGCGTTCTTGAATATTTCTTCATATTATCTTCCCGCTTTTCAGATTTAAACTTTAGCTTCAGTTTTGGTAGATTATAGATCGTTAATCGTTACTCGGATGTTGGACGTAGATTAGCATTGATTCGTGCGATTCTTAGTTTAAACATTGACAATTTCCATTTCCATTAGTAAGCTTTCGATTTTCCACTTGTTTTACTGTTCCAATTCATGTTTCTATTCAATATGAGTTGTTTGTTGGATTGTGATGCTCTTACGATTGGTAGTTAAGTTTTACGTTGAATTATTGCACTTGTTAGTGATGCTCTTGTGTTTGGTTTTATTTTAATTGCTCATGGATGTTAGTTGATTACTATTGTTACTTTCTTGTTCAATCATGATTAATTCTTGTTTTGAGTTTGTGATTATTGAATTTGTCGATGGTTGTTAGTTAGGATTTACGGGTCTAGAGTTTAGAATCGTTTAGAACCATCGATTGGGGTTGGCGGGCGTTTAATCTACACGTTGGGATTGACAAACACAACTCGTAGCTTAAGTGTTTGATGAAACGCTAATTGATCGTGGGGATGATTCTAAGGTTCTAGACCCCCATTTTATTAATCTTTAAAAAGGTTTACGATTTCGTTTTAAAATTCGTTGTTAAACTTTAGTTAAGCTCTTGCAAGGAGATTAATGCTCTTTTTGCAAGATTAGTTTTAAATTGCTCGTAGTATAATCATCGCTTTTAGATATAAAAATTATCAAATCAAAACCCTTTTGTTTGCGTGTTTAGCATAGCCTTTTTATCGTTTTCTCGTTCATGAATTCAAACACTTAAATTCCTTCCGATTAGCCTCCTCGAGAGATTCGACTCAAGTTAACTTGTCAGTCTACAGTGACCTCGTTCTCTTGCGGGCGAACTAAAATCTTTTCAAAGTAGACACGCATTGTTTAACTAGATTTTAATTTTGAAAAGACAAAAAGTTCAGATCACTGGCCCACCCTAGTCCGTGGTGCCCCGCTGCGGGGCGGGTTCGGGTATCATTTTCGCCCCACAAGTACTGTCACGCCCCGTGTAATATTTTTATTTTTAATATACTTTACACATATATTTCATATGAATATTTAGGTTTTACACACTTAATATTA
>BMAC01008192.1:0-12103 GCA_014905375.1 Phtheirospermum japonicum
TCGGAAAGCCTTAGTGTGTGGCCCCACCTCGCTCTCTTCTCTTCTCCCCTTATGACCTCTACCACTTTTCCGCGACCTCCCACCAGAGTCACTGCTCGAGTCTGAGGTAGGGGTATTGCTCTCATTATCGCCCTTGTGATGCTTGCGACCTCTACCCTTGTACGATCTCGCCTCAGTTTTATTCCCCTCCGCGTGTGAACACGAGAATCTACGGATGAGGAGGAACTAGAGATGTCTCCTTTCTTTCTCTTGCCAAGCTCCTTCTTCTTTTCCTCTCCGACAGTTGGCTCGCCTTCTTTGTCAACATTTAACTTCTCGCTCTTATCATTTACCCTGCTCAGCTCGCATTCCAAATACTTACGTAACTCCTCCTGTTTTTGGACAGGTACGAAGTCCATAAGTCCCTCCAAGAATCCCTTCTTGCCCTGATCGGGCACCTCCTTCGACGGATTTCCCCCTCCTGTTGCCTCGAGGATTGATTTTGGTGGTTCTACTCCAGGCGTCTGCTTCTCCACTTCTTCCGCCAGCCCCCTCCCAACTTGCTTTTTAGGAGAAGGTGGAGGCGTATTGCCCGCATCTTGAATCAGAGAATTCGCACGCGGGTACTCCTGCTCATCCCCTGGGACATCTTTCCCGCCAATATGTATCAATCTATTCTTTTTCTTCTTATTGTTGGACCCGAATCCGTAATTCAGAGCTCTCGGTGTTATGTTCTTCTCCTTCATGTTTTGTTTGTGCAATTTCTCACGCCTTTGGCTCAAAGACTCGATGTCTCTCTTTCCCACAGACGGCGCCAATTTGATAAGTCCAGAAAGTTGAACTACCAAATAAAGGGGGTACTAACCTCAAAAACAGAGATCAGTGACCTAGAAAACCTCCAAACGTGACACAGCGACTTCCAAAGGATCCGCAATCGTCACAGCGACCTCGACTTCCTGCAAAACAGCGCCTAGAACGGGCCGGATTTCGAGCCCGTTAAGGCCCTCCGACGCTTAAGTTAATAAGCGAAAAACACACTTCTTCTCTCTCAATAATGTTAGTGCACTCAGATAATAAATGCGTAAARAAGCATTAACCTTTTAGAAAGAAGCCAAGGGCTCCTTTTATAGGGATAGGAGAAGATCTCAAATATCTAGGGTTATCTTTCATAATAAGAATTACATTCACACTAGGATTCCACAATCGTCTCTCAATTAAGACTCCTCATACTTGGCAAGTTCCCATAAACAACAAACTTCTCCATAGATATCCCAATTAAGCCGGGGCATACAGCCCACCAGGCCCATAATAATTCACATATATTAGATCCACAAAACGGGCTCAAGTACTCAGCCCAAATTACAAGAGATCGCGACCCTATGTGAAAAGTCATCCCCATACTACAGGTCGCTACTCTTCACAAAACAATCCACTCAAATTATCACAGCTCGCCCACCTCCCAGGGGTACACCCTCCCTAGGAAATGAGGTCGCCTTCCACAAATAATCACATTTATCACATAATTTCACGTGTAATTATTTTGGTCCGTATCAAACCCTCGAGTCAAATGCTGTTATAAGTGCAGATTTAGTTGGTCTGTGTCGTGAAATCTTCGTTTACCTGTCCAATAGAGATCCATCGCCAAGGCAGGTTGGTGAAAACCTCTTTATTGCTGTATAGTACAGTTACAAGTGAGACAACATAATTTCTTTGCAGCTGATAAAATATTAAAATCCTTCCTGATATATTATTGCAGATTCTGCTTTCTCTCCCATACATTACCCTCCAAGATCTTCTTGCTTTTGAAGAAGCTTTGTCGAAGACGGGCAGCCCTAAGGAGCAAAAGAAACACATGAAAAGTCTTTTAATAATGGCAACGGGTAACAAGTTGAAGGCACATGCAACTCAGAAAGGCGTAAATGTCATTACAAATGTCACAAGTGATCTACATTAATAACAAGTATATACCTGACTGGTGAGAGGGCATTTTTGAAGAACAAGATGAAGTGGTAAATAAAGAAAGATTTAATGAGCTTAATATGCTATTCTTGTTGGGAGGGATAAATATTCATAATGAATATCATCTCAAAAGGACATGATCTGTAATAATATAGACTACAAAGAGCTCTYTTTTAGATGTGACATGAAACTAATTCAAAGGGTAAATTAAGTATGAAAAAGAAGAAAAAAGAAAACAACAATAGGTTGTCTCTTCTCTTTGTGGTAAACATCCATAGTTTGGACTCTGTAAGACGTGGAACTGGTGGTAGTGCTGTTATTCGAGACGAGACGAGTATCTTGCGTTTCAACTCGTGCTCATAAAACAAACAACCAAGCTTGGCTCGGCTCGTAAAATAAACAAGCTAGAATTTCTGTTTGAACTCGGTTTGTTTATTGAAACAAGAAGTTCGCGCTCAAACTCGTCTCGTTTAACAAAAATGAACCGAGCTCAATTGAGCTCGGCTTGGCTCATTTTAGCTCATACATTTACTATATTGAGATTATACAAAATGAGAAAGAGAAGTAAATGTTTACTAGAGCATACCTTTTAATTTAAAACCTGTACTGAAAAATAAATTAAAAAGGTAGAAACAGAAATGTTTCCTTAAAGCTTTAAACTGCTATTTTAGTTGATGTGAATGGTTAGGTAGAAAAATTACATGACAAGTGTACTCATAGTCCGGTAATGGAAAGGAGGTAAAGTATTTAGTTTTAAATTTGAAGAGAACAAAGTGATGCATCATTCATAAGATTTTGTTGTCTGCATTGAATCGATGTGTGCAATGATGCACTTGTATTTTTCTAGTACCGTAGAATTTTTGTTGTGGAGTGAAAGTACTGGTGAAAATTCTAAACTGTGGGCATGCAAGTTCTATTGGTCAAAGTTGATCTCAGTTCAGTGGTTAAAAGAAGCATGATTATAAAAAGTTGACATGTTCAATTGCTCATTATAGCCCACCCCTGGTACGAATTGAACCGGGTTTTGTTGTTAAGTTTACCATTTCCAGAAGATGTTACTAATTCCTGTTCGACATAACCATTTACTTTTCAGCAAGGTCACGCCATTTGGTCACTGCTCCAGAATCCAGCCTTGATGAAGGTGATGCTATCGGATTGGCTGCAATAACATAAAAGAGATTTTCTTTGCTGCATAATCTCGGGAAAAAAGTAGTACACTTGTTCCTAAGAGAAGTGTACAAAGAAAGACGGCTTCTATGAGGTTATTTCCTAGTACATTTGTAAGTTGCTGATAGGTATTTCTGATTGAATGAGTTCACATCATATTTTGGTGCTTTGTCTCAAGATGCCATACATCTTCATTTTGAATTTTCTTTTGTATAGAAGAAAATCAAGTTTTTTTTTTGTTTGAATACCAAGTGCATGAGTCTTTTTGTTAGAGTATGCGGTATATCTGTAGTTTGGCGGCTTCTAAAAAGTAGTTCACACCATTGCTGAACCTGGTTGACAAATATGTGTTTGTATAAATTTGCTGGCAAATTGTTGCTTAGGGGCATTCCCGAGTTGGTTTACTTGGTTTCCTTGATTTATTATAGGTTAAAAGCCATTTAGTGCACTTCTACAAGGTTATTAGCATCAAATCCAAGGAAATTTCTAGCTAAATAATCCAAAAGTGTAGGACTCACGACAAAAATACCCCTGCCCAAGTTTGGGATTTAAATCCCCTATCAAACGATTCACCATCCTATTCCTTCTCTCTCCCCCTTTCTTAACAATCACACTCCTCAATAGAGGCGAGGCAGCGCAGGGATGTGGTGAGGAGCGATAATGAAGGTTGGGKGACACTGGCAGTTGCGCTATAGAACACATAATTAGAAAAAAAAGGAAAGAAAAGATGTTTCAACTTACGAGGCAAGATTGCACTGGCGGCGTAGTTAGAAACTTGAAGATGTTTTTATTTTTTTAAAGATTTTGATTATTGACAAAATAAATCATTTGGTGTAGTTTAAGATGAATAATCTCCTGGCAATTTTACCAAAATTTTATGTCACTGGCCAAATTACAAATTAAATAAATGTATGGTAGACCCCATGTGTGTGTATATATATATGTATGCACACATAAATAATTATTATAAAAATATAATTTGACGAGGTCTGGTGGCCACTTCCAAGTAAATTCGTCTTTGCCATCCGTGGTGTTATAATATGGTGCCACATGTGTGAGTGATTGTACGCCCGTACAAGTGAGGGTCTATCTGGCAAACTTGGTGGGTGGTCCAGTTCAATGGCCCCAATGGGTGTTTATAAGAGAAATGTGGCCTATAGCGTGACCTATAGCGAAGGGAAAGAAATATGAGTCATCTTGCGTTAACTTGAGAATTAAATATATTCTATAAATTAAGTACAGAACAGAGTAATCAAGGTAACTATAATATGGCATAAATTACATAAAATTACACTTACAATGTCAATTGAAAAAAATAAAAAAATTAATACTATTCAAATAACATTTTCTTTGCCTTTCAATGCAAAATTATCAATTATGTCGTCATATGAAATGTTTCAATACTTAACAGTCGATAAATTTCTTGGCATGCAATGGAAAAATATCTATTATCAAGGTAATCTCTAAAATCTCAACAATTTGTCAAAAGCTTATTTGTTTCATATGCACAGGTAACGTTTCTTTTAATAACCGTAGTGTTAGAAATAGATAAAAGAATCGATATGAAAATTATATTTTTTTAGAGAATTAATCCCTCTTAAAGTATATTTCAGTTGTTAGTGGTATTTGAATATTACATCTCATCAAATGCTATTTTCAAAAGTTCGACGTATGTTCAAAATACATTATCAACATATGAAAGAATTTTCTTTAGCAAAAATTATGGTGGATCAAATCATTCTTCTGTATATTTCTCAAAGGCGTGATTTTATTTAATTCACAAATCCTATAAATAACAGGACTTTACGTGACTCGTAAAACATGAAGATGAAGGAGATTTTGGATTTTTGATTGAAAAAAATAGTATTGCAGATTATTGAAAAGATTAATAATAAATTAAAAAAAGAAGTATTAATAGTAATTTTACATAAAAAGTTCCCCCCTAAGACAGACCCTTGGTGGTCGCCCATCCTGCCAATCCTTAGGGTAGCCCCTGATGGCTCCCAACATGTTCAACCAATTACACAGTCGGGTTGTGGCACCGTGTTATGGTGTCCTCGTAGGCGCCATCATTACTACTGTATAATAAGGTGTTGGAAAAATAATATAACACATAATCAATCGGTGAAAAGGCATTAATTCCTATAATTGGGTGATTAATAAGTTTGGTTGCAAACACTCTGAATAATTAGGGAATCTTTATAAATAGGGTTAGGTCTCCTGTGAACAGATCTCATATTATAAAATCAGTTTTTACTAAATTTACTGATTGACTCGCTCCAACTCATTCGACTCGTCCAATCCATTTGTTTAATTTAAAAAAAATAAAAAATATACAATTTTCTATTTCTCTCTCCAATACAACCACACACTTTAATCCCCTACTTTCGGACTCCGACCGCCATCGGCCACCACCATGAATTTTCACTAGCGATTGTTTTTTTACAAAATGTTATACCATTTGAAGCGTCTTATTCCCCTCGCTCCAAATTTTAAATTGGATTTACGATTTGATACTCCAATCACCATAAATCTGAGGTCAAAGTCACAAAATCAACAACTTTGACCTCTGATTTACAATGATTCACCAGCTAAAAACTTCGATCGATCACTACCTTTCGTTCTACTCTACAATACTGCCAATTCAAAAAAGATAAAAAAAGTCACTGGTTTTTTTTCTCAAAATCTTCACAGTTTTAAGTATTGCAAAACTAACTAAAAGTATTACAAATTCAACAAAAAGTAAAAAACTAAAAGAATCACAAAATCGAGTAAAAGTATCGCAAATTTTCTAATACTTGTACATTGTACTGCATTTTGTAATACTCGATAAAGACATATAATATGTAGTATTTGCACCTACAAACTTTGATACTTTTAAACTATTTGTGATACTTTTACTGCTTTTTGAGATACTTTAACATAATTATACTATGTATTACTATTACTAAAGTTGTGATACTTTTTAATAAATTTGTGATACTTTTATAATAATTTTTGATACTCCTATATTATACTCCATATAGGAGTATAATATACAATAAATTTGTGATACTCTTACATAAAATATACACTATGTAATATTATTAACTAAATTTGTGATACTTTTAAATAGATCTGTGATACTTTTATAGTAATTTGTAATACTTTTACAATAATTTTTAATATATTTATATGAAGATATCATATCAATATGTAATACTTTTGTATGAGTTTGTGAAACTTTTTATTATCTTTGTAATACTTTTAAATTCTTAATGCAATTTATTATAATAATCTTATTTATAATACTTTTAATAATTTTAGTTCAAATTCTAATACTTTTAGTTCATGCTATAATACTTTTAACTAAAATTTTAATAATTTTAGTTCAAATTCTAATACTTTTATATAAAACTATAATCACAATATTCTTTTTTTCAAAATATGAAATTAATAATTAATGCTTGGTTTTACAAGCTCTAAATGATATGAGCAGTTTAATAAAAACACCACCACAAAACTACAAACTCTACAATAAAAAATTGGGCTTATCTACGAACAGGTACCCTTTGTACTTGTAAGTCGAAAGGTACATCCTAAATGAATGTCATGTGTCATATAATAATTTACATTTAATATTTTTAATGTTAATATTAATCTGTAAATGTCTAATATATCCTTTGTATGTTAAATATTTTTAAATAAAATTAATAACCATTTTGAAACATAGTCAACCCCCACAAGAATGTGCTCATAACCATCAACCGACTTAGGAAACGGCCCCATGAAGTCAACTCCCCATACTTCGAAGATCTCAACCACCAAATTTCCCACCAAGGGCATTTTTTTCCTCTTCGAGATACTCCCTGTCCATTGGCATTTGTCATGCTTGAACGTGGACTTGAGCATCATAGTGTAGCAACGGCCAATATAAACCCGCGCTCAAAATCTTAAGGGCCATTTTTCTTCCTCCAAAGTGGCCCCCGGTTTGGTGACCGTGATCAAAATCTAAGAGATCTTGTATTTCATCATCGGGGACACACCTCCTAATCATCCCGTCCTTCCCCACTTTATACATGAAAGGATCATCCCAATAAAAGTTTTGGCACTTAGCAAGAAAGCGCTTCTTCTCTTGCCAATTCATATTGTTTGTAGATTTTTCGTGGTGTTGAAATAAATCAACGGGTTCATGGCTCGTTATTATCGGAAATCGATTTAATTGAAGAACTCAATGTGTTTTAAGCTTGAAGAAATAAAAGAAAAATAAAAATAAAGCAATTAAAATATCTAAACTATCCTAAAAAATGAAATGCAAGTGGGTAGGTTGCCTCGTCGGATCCCTTAATATGTAAATGCAAGCAATTAATGAAAGTAAGCAAGAAAATGCAAAGTTTCACCAAGTACAAGCATGAATGCAAAAGGTACAACTATGCATAAAATTCTAAATAATGAAAATTAGCAAAAATTGAAAGCATCAATGGAAGGAGCAATAAAAGTTGACATGAAAGTTCAAAACTTTAAGGAAAATAACAAGTAACGAAGTCTAGATCTAGGATTTAAGCTAAAACTATGCATGAAAATAAAAATCAAAATAAAGCATAGGAAAAACTCAAAACCATGACAATCCAAGACCCGATCTATGATTTAGATGTGTCACTCATCTAGATTCCATATCTAATTCATATGTTTCATCATGAATTCAAGGTGTCAAGGTAAAAAGCAAAAAATAAAGAACAAAGCATGAAAATGAAGAACAAGCATAGAAATAAAGCATAAAACATGAAATTGAAAGGAAACTTATTTGAAGTAAGAAATAAAACAAAGCTTGATTGTAATTACATCAAAAGTAACAATCCAAAGGAGTATTTGGATTCTTCTTAGGCTTACAAACCCAAGGCCAAGCATGAAAGAAAATCTAAAACTAAGAAAAGGAAATTACATCAAAACTTAAATTTGAATTTAAAACCTAAGAAAGAGAAAATTATCAAGAGCTTGAGAGTAATTTTGATCCCCAACCCAAGCTAGGGCTGAGAGAGGAGTTATCTTTTCAATGGTTCAAGGTGTGGGCTTTATATAGTTGTTTGTAGGGGTAAAAACGTCCAAAAATGCTCAAAATCGTCCATCCTCGAACAGCCACTCTCTGTCCAGCAGTCGATTGACAGAAATCCAGTCGATCAACTGCCAAAAATACGCAATCAGCCAARAATGTCTTCATATGAAATGAATCTCTTCCTCTTGTATATCATTTGGATTTTGATTTGTGTCATTTGGAATTTTCTTCCGAGAGTTATGGGCTCCGCACCAAAATCTGCCACAAGCGAGGTGACGACGAACTGTCTCCACTTAAAGATGATTTTTACTATTCTTAGACTCAAAACTTAGAATTGTTGTAAACACAAAAGTTTTAGACAATTCTCTCATATTTATAATGGTATAAGGTGGAGGCAAATCACACAAGTGGTTTTGGATTTATGCTTGTATTACGACAACCGAGACATCCACCGAGCGAATATAATCCTTTTAGCCACCTACAAAACAAGAATTCAAGTTTAAAACCCCAAAAATAGCGCAAACACCTCACATATCGTACTCTTAAAGTCAAAAAGAAGATCAAAAAGAAAAAGTCTTAAAACCTAATGAAAAACGACTCGAAACTACTAGACACGACGCTAAACCCTAACTAAAAACACGAGAAAAAACAAAACAATTACATGCAAAACAACTACCCCACACTTATCGGTTTGTTCGTCCTCGAACAATGAAAAGAATCGAGAGTGTGCATGCAATGAACATTATGTAAAAAGAAAAATCCTTGTGCTTATCCTTATTTATAAGATGATAGTATCAACATAGACTTGCTATCGTCAAGCATTGCTCGTATTACTCTTTCTCAAACGCAAGCCAAATCGATGACTTCCTCACAAATGGAATTTTGAGGGTGTTCGCTCAATTCCCTCAAGTGTTTGATATGGGATGTGTATACACTCGAATCGGACAATGCATATACTCGTCAAGATTTTACAAATTGGACGCTCAAAATTGCTCGTAGTACATGATCAAATAAGGATCGAAAGAGGTCTTTATTATGGGTTGTAATGTTGGCTCTTTGGTAAGGTATGTAATATTTGGATATAGTGGCTAACACACGATCAAACGTGATCAATAACACACAAAAATCCTAACTTTTAAAACCCGAAGCTTATAATCGCTTCACCTTTCCCAATTCACCAAACTCTCATTCGAAACCTTTTCGTATACTCACATGCTTTTCCGACTTTATTTCACAAAACTTAGAAGCCTTTTGAATTTGCTTCTTTTACTAGAATTAGCCTTTCTTTGAATTAAGCTTTTCACTTGAACGCACGCTTGATCACTTTTCGTGATTTGTGTTGGAGTATTATTATTTTTTTTTTCGTATAAGCAACTCAAAATCTGAAACCCATAATTGATTTGCCTCACATTTCTCGTCAACTAACAACGTACCCTCTCACCTCACAATTATGAAGATGCGAGAGCTAAAATCGAGCTCAACTAACAAGAAACGGGATAAAGGCTCAAGGGGCTCGTTTGGTATTTATAAAGTAGCTTAAATTTATGGATATGGCCGGAACGAGGGTGATATATGTGCCTCGAGATCATTTTCAAATTCAATCATGTACGAGCAAAATCAAACCTCTTCAATGCAATTTCCATAAAAATGCAAGTAAGCCGATAAATCACACAAGGCTACTCACTAGTTTGCACCGAATTTGGGAGCGAAATCAAAGAGCTTTTAGAGCTTTGCAATCTTTTCACGAGAAAATGTTGATTATATATATATATATATATATATATATATATATATATATATATGGGCGGTTTTTGGACGAAGTACAAAAATTCAACCCCTCACAGAAGAGGCCATAAACATGCGAAAAGCCGACAAGTAAACTATTCAAACTTCCAAGCACGTGGAGTTGCTTAAACATGTAATAAACACACAAAAGACACAAAAAATCGACTCAACCATATAAATGCGCAAATAGTAAGCGTCACTTTGCCAAGAATGCGTCACTTCGTCAAGGCTCGAGTTAAGAACAACAAAAAACATGCTTTGTAATACCCGGACCCTAACCACCTATCCACCCCACACTTAAACCATGCAATTCCCTTATCGCATTTTAATGAAAATCAAGTAAAAGGAGGGCGAATAGAAGCTTCCTCAACAGAGCAAGTTTAGGTCGAGCTCGGTGGGGTCCACCTAGGTATCTAAGCAATCCAAATAAAAAATGAGCATGGCTAGCTTCTCCCGGCTCAACGAACGCTATCAATCTTATCAAATTGCCCAATGGTTGGAGTTGAAAAAAAACAAAACCTAGAAAAGAGAATCACACGAAATCAAAAACACAAGGAAATATGTACATGAATCTCAACAATATATATATATTTTTCTTGTTTTTCAATTTTTCAAATGTTTTTGGATTCTTGAATTTTTGAATGTTTTTGGATTTTTCAATAAAATAAAGAAAGAAAGAGAGAAATGGAAAGAACTTGGGGTTGACTCCCAAGAAGTGCTTATTTTACGTCACTAGATCGACGTACTCCATTTTCGATCAAGGTGGAAAGATAACGGGAGGGTCCACCAAAATAATCTCCTCCTTATCGGGAGGATCCACTCTTTGGAACATCCTTGGCGCATTGCATAGTTCATATAAGATCCGCCAAAAATGTGAACGTTCCAAGCGGGCAATCGACATTCGTCTCGGCTAGGTCCTCGGGTGGAATGCTGATCTTTAAGTGACCCGAAGACTCATCAAAGAAACGATAGGAGTAATGGCCGGCTAGCTTCTTCAACCTTTGATCGACAAACGAGGGAGGGGAATGATCTCTCTTGGTAGCCGCATTAAACTTCTTAGAATCGATCAACATCCTCCATCTCGTCGTAGCCCTCATGGCCAACAATTCTCCTTCTCCATCTTCGAGAACGAACGAGCCGCTCGTCTTGGGCACCATGTGAATGGGATTCACCCACTCACTCCCGGCTAGTACGAACATCAAGCCATCCAACAACAACCTCCACATCCCGGCTCTCATCATATCATCAAGAATCAAATTCGAAGGGCTAACTCTCTCAACCACTCCGGGTCTCCACTCAATGGCATCTTTAAGAATTTTAAACCCTTCAACCATCCTCTCCCCTCTCTTCTTCTCGGTGCGAGTTTGCAAGGATAATAATCGACTTTCTCTCTTCATCCTTCTTGAAGATAATCGTCAATTTTTTTCAAGCTCATCATCAATAACCTCCACCCCAAGCGAAATCTTCAAGCTTCTTAACAATCTCCACTCCAAGCGAATCTTCAAATTCTCCAATCATATCACCAATAACCCCCACCCCCCTCTAAAAAGTCATCATTGCCCTCAACGACACATCGAGAATCATCTCCACACAAAATGGGATCAAATAGAGGCACAACGGGCCTCACCAAGAAGAACAAGGGGCTTATCCTCACAACATCCCTCTATATCGACAACCGGGCCAACCTCCTTCAGTGAGACAACCGAATCAACTACCCACACTTGTCGAGGAAAGTGACCTTGGGATGTGGATGGTGTAGATCGCGTGGTCATGTTACCGAATCTTACCTTTTTGAGGATGTGTATGACGACCATGGATATCCGGTGGGACCCGATTGTGCTCCACCATTGTTTGCTCCGCCGCTGACTTCTACTCCTTTTGTTACTCCTCACGAGGGCCCGCATCATCGTGATATCCCGGTGATTTATCCTACCCTACCTCCTGAGCCAAAGACTTCTCAAGCAATGTACTCTTGTGCTAATGACGTGAACATGGATTTATCCTCGAAGATGTTTGAGTTAGTTACAAAAATAGCGATATTGAAGACTCAAATCGCTCAAATGTCTAGCCCTGGAACCGACTCCTCCTTGTGCGGGACCCGATTGTCCTACTCCCCCGCCGCCTCATGATCCTCTTGTTACTTATCACGTGGACCAACTTCCTTCGTCTACTCTATCGGTC
>BMAC01008195.1:0-20562 GCA_014905375.1 Phtheirospermum japonicum
TTTTTTGCATAATTCGATCTGGGATTCATAAAGACCCCAAATTCAATTGAAGTTATATTGTTAATCCGATCTTCTCTTCTAGGCTAAGATCTTTTCAACACCTCTCAATCCATCTCGCCAATAATCAAACAAACTCATTTCATTTTTTTAATTGGATCTGGACCGTAAATAACCCAGGTTCAATTAAATTTATTTTAAAGCTGAATCGAATAATCACTTGATCGAAAATAGAGGATCTGATACAAATAGGTGAGTCTGATGACACAGACTAGGGTTACGGATAAGAGAATAAACTAGCTTGGGCTGAACTATTTTAGCAAGAGGCCTTAATATGGGTTGGCGGATTAGTTATTGATAAAACATAACTTCTTCTGAAATTTCATATTTATTATAAATCGTGTATATATGAATTAAATATGTCCAATGTTGAATTTATTTTTACGAAGAACTTTTGTTATGTATTTTAAGGATAGTTAATTCCAACTGAGAGTGGTTTCATTAAATGTAAAGAAATTGGCTATTTTGATTTATTGGGCGAATTGATGTTCCATCTGTTCTTATGTTGGGTTATTGATATTTACTCCGATGAGTTTGGAATTCAGTTATTTGTTTTTTATATCTGGTGAGTTTTGTATATCTGGTGAGTTTTTTATATGAATTTTAGTTTACATTTTAAAAGCTTTTGAATTTGAATTATCTTGTGATTTTTTTATTGTGTGTGTGTGTGTTGTATTTTCTTCAAATTGTGTGATTCTTCTACCTGATTACATGGCTTCGACTTTGGTTTCAACATTTTCAAAAACTGAAATTGCATTTAGGTTAGGCAGATATGAAGAAATACTGATAGTTTTCTATTTCGGTGGTTAAATTAATTTATTTTGTGTCTCTGCATATACTACTTAGATCCACAGATGTAGTTAATGGTTGTGTATATGAACTATTCTTTGACTGTGAATACACTGTTTGGATCCACGAGTAATCCATGAAATAAATGTGCCCCCTTCCAGCCTACATATACCGAAATTTTAGCAGCAAATGGAATTATGATGTAAAAGTTGAAAATAATACTCCGTTACATCATCCATTCAGATTAAAAAAAATTGTATCAAGCCTTAAGAAATCTTAATTGAAAGGTAGTATGGATATAATTAAATTTACAAGTGTCTGGTCTAACCTTTTTTATTTAAATCTTGATTGTGAGTTAGTAATAATAATAACAGTACTAATCACGATGAATATATGTTAGCAAGATCATCTGAGAATGTCTTCCTAATGACCTCTGTCTTGAGCTTAAGAGCTGCAGCTACAAGCTCACATTTTGGGGTCTACATGGTTCAGACAACACTTTGATCGTCGTTGAGATCTCGAATTCCTCAAATTTCATGTACAACCTTTGTCGCCTGAATGAATGATGATACAATTTGCAACGAGAAGTTAATTACAAAAACACCCTTATATTTCAGACTACTTACAAAATATTCCATTATCATCTTTCAAAATTACAAACATTCTATTAAGGATGCAAATTTAAGAATAAAACTTGATTTTTCTACGTATTAGATATCAGTTATAGTAAACTGTCTGTAGGTATCATTTAAATATATGCCACGTGTCAAATAAAAAATTATATTTATTCTTTTAACTATTAATACTAATTTGAGAATATCTGATTTGTCCTCAATATTTTAAATAATTTATTTTGCTTTCAAATATATTTTTAAAATTAATAACTATTATTAATTTATTACTAAGAACTTCAATATTAATTAATTACAAAACAACTCCAATATCACATTGTCTTCTTCCTTTGTTCTTTTCAAACCCTATCAAATTAGCCATGAACTACAACACAGATTCTCACCCAATCAACCAGAACAACACACCGAACCAAAAATAATAAAAAAAAAAAAAGAGAAAAATCAACCAGCCTCATTTGCTGGAATTGTTATTCATTAGACAAACATAAACTTTAAATCTAATGACATGGACTAGGGACTAGTTTGTTGATTTAGGAAAAAATAATCAGAAAGGGCGCTTTTATGTGTTAATAAAGTGGAAGACTATATTGCATGACCACTTTCTTGTGCTCATAAATTAGTAAAGCCAGCTTAAAAAAAAAAAAAAAAAAAACACTTTTTTCCACCAAGCTGAGAGGCATGAAATAGTAAATTCTGCTTTTCCACCAAGTAGAATGACATAAATATTAGATTTCTTTATGGCTTTTGACAAAGGGATGCAAAAAATAATAGAAGACCTTATGATGTTTATGTGATAAGTCTTCAATTATTCTTCTTAATCCTTTGATAATTCCCGATTAAGATTTTTCTTTTATTTATTTATTTATTTATTTCTTATCGGAGGTAAATGGCGGGGCAGTTAATAAGAGAGTGGACCGCAATTCAGCAGTTTCTGACAGCCACTCAGGAGAAATTAGTTAACGCATAAATCTGTACTTTGTGGTAAGTTTTGCATATGTCACTTTGTGATTATTTGCGTGTTTATGTGAATTTTTGTGTTTACAAAATTGGATATGTTTAATTTTTTAATTTTTAATATTTGTTTTGTTTGTGTGACTTGACCAAATTGATTCATGATTTTTTAAAGATTTAAATATGTGATTTCAGATTTTTATTATTTGATTCTTTTATATTTTATTTTTTTTACCATTTGGATCTTATTTTTGATCTAAATCGTGGTCGATGCTATTTTTTTATGATTTAAGGCTTAATGTATTTTGTCAAGACTCATGATTTCTTTCTTAGTTGTTTGTGATTTTTTTACTTTTTTTCGCATCGAATCTTGAGGATTTCATAAATAAGTATTTGCTCATACGAGGTATTTTTGCATCAAATGTGAAATTTTACATGATTTATGTTGGAAATAAAAGTTTTTTAAAATATTGTCAATTTTTTAAAGGCTATTATTAAACACAACCTCTTATTTAATTCAATTCTTCTCATATGTATGATAATATGGTCCATATCCATTGAAATATGAGTTTTTACAACAATTTTGATTCAATTTTTTTTTTACTGAAGATGATATTAGATTTCATAGTCTAGAATTTTTGTATGATTCATAATAATAATTTGGTTTGTGGTTTTATTTCTTCTCCCGATAGTACATTATCTCTTTAGGTCTAATTTGATATTTTAGTACTAAGTCAATTGTGTTTTTAAGGTTTTTTCTCAAATCTACGCGTTTGCGATGTTACAATTATTTTAGTACTAATACTATATTAAAGTTATTTTTAAGGGTTGATGTGTTTTTAATTATACGTATTTGTGATTCGCTATTTTTTCAGATTCGTAGTGATTTATTACGAATTGTATTCCCCAAAGTATGGTTTTGTGTTTTTGGTGTTGATTCGGCTGAGAATGTTTTGTTATTAAGCTTTTTTCCCCTTTTTTGAATTATTGGATGTTTCACGGTAATATCTTGCTAGGGTGTTGGCTGTATTTCTCAAAATACTCTCACCCAATTATGTACTAAATTCTAAACTCCCACCTGCTGATGTTGCACCCTATTTCTTTTGTTTTGTTTCTTTGTCTGTGATTTGCACAAGAGATCAGATTCATTTGTTGTTACATTTGTTCGCCGCCTAATATATGAATTGCTTCATTGTACCATGTTCTTTTAGAAAAAAATAATTTTCGCTTAATATTTAGTTGGTAGAAATATAAAGATGTCCCTTGCAATGTTTTTATTTTGAAGGATATGAATGCGAAAACATTTTGACTCTTAGCCAGTAATTTGTGTTTTATAGGCTTTCCTATTATCACATATTTGTTTTTCTTAATTGCTCCTCTTTCTTGAGATGGATGTTTACATATCTTTAACAAACTATTAACATGTAACTATATGTGAACTTTATGCTTATCAGCCGGCCTAAAAATCCCTTAGCCTTTTTTCAAATTTATTTTTTACAAGTCATGTTCTTGGTTGTACATTATTGACATATTATATTTTTACTGGCCAGTGGAAAAATTGCCCGACAAGAGGAAGAACAGCTCCGCTTGATTGAAGAAGAGGAAAGAAGAGAATGGATGCGTATGGCTAAAAAGCGCAAGCTCGGCCATTAGTCATTGGAAAAAAATAATCGAAAAAATGACTTAAGTACCTCAGGAGGCCATTTGCAGGGGAAATGAAACTCCGAGCACCTTGATTGAGTTCTTATGATGATGCGATGTACCATATGTGTTATCTCTTGATTCTATTTTTTTAAGTAATAGCTTGAGATGATGACATGGCATTGGGTTATTTTAGTTTACCTTCATTTCAAGGGGAGGTGGAGCTGTAATTTTATCAAATTATAGTATTTTGTAGTTTTTATTTTTTAATTTTGCTTTCTGTGAATTGATTGTCCTTTTGAAAGCCATTTTACTTTTTCAGGGTGAAGTGGATGGAAGGAAACATACTGTGATCCAAGCATAAATAACTTTTCTGTTTTTAATTATCAAGTAGTCTCGGTGATCAATAAATATGGTGGTAGATTTTTGGTCAAATCAGATGATTGATGGATGTTAATGCGACGTGTTTTAAATTGTGGCTTGATGGGTTGGATTTTAGTCGATGAAGGATTTTTTTTTTTGTGAAAATCGAGTGGACTCTATTATTCAGTTAAGAGTTAAAAAATTGTGGGTTGGTGAGTTGTTATTATTTAAGGCATAATTACAAAAAGTACATCTCATATTTAGTCAAATACCAAGTCCTCTGTTTTTGTTTTTTTTTAAAGATTCCTACATTGTATGGAGATTTAGTATATATAAATAAATTATAACTATCAATGAATGAAACACAATATTGGTATTATAATTAATATCATAAATAATTAATATTTTAATTTTTAAAATACTTATATTAAAACTCGGTACAATATGATTATGATATGAAACAATAAAAAATAAAACATTCATATTTACTTGAATTGCATGTGTTTCTCGATTTCTATTATTATAATTAATCAAGATTTAAAAAGTGTAGTCTTATAATTTCCGTGTAATATACATATCAATTATTTCGCATTATTTTGAATTAGGATGCATAAATATTTCAAGATTATTTGTTTCAACATAATTCGAATATAAAACCGTTAATGTGGTTTACAATGAGTTATTCACAATTTAAAGTAAATATTACCCCCCACCCCCCACCTCCACACCCCACCCGTACCATTCTATCTGTCACAATTTGAGATTTTTTTGTCTCATTCTATTTGTCTCATTTACGTTTTCACGAGAGAATCATTGTTACTTTTTACTTTCTCAATAAGAATTAAATGTTACTTTAGCACTTTTAATCATACTTTTATTATTTCACACTTAAACAAAAGAATATTATGATCATTTGATCCTTAATTATAACACCAATCATCTTTCTGAATCTCTGTGAAATGATCAATTGCTATAGATAGAATGGGACGGAGGAAATGTTTTTTTTTTAATTAATAATTAAGTGTTTGAAGTTGACAAATTATTTGTTAACATCCACGTATTAATAATGTCTATAAGATAGTTTTTTAAAATTTAAAGCGAAGAGTTTTCTTTTACTTTATATTTAACTAGTTTAACACCCGCATATTATGCGGGATTTGAAAAAGATTAATATTTATTAAAAATATTTAAAAAATAATATTGAAAATGGTACATACAAATCATAATATTACTTGTTTTTTTTACTAAAAGATATTTTTTTCACGATAAATAATTTTTACACACAAATCAGAATATTATTTGGGCTAATTATAGTAAGATTGGTTTCACAACAAAAGAGATTTTAAGTTGTTGTTTTTTTATCGTGAGTCACGAAATTAGTTGTAAAGTTTATAAAAATACCATAAACTTGACAGGAAAACTCGTAGAAAATTGAGTTTGAAAAAATATAAAACATACACCCTCGTGTCACGTGTGAATATGTGATATAAATAATTAAAATGTATAAGGTACTGATAATTTTATTGAAAAAATATCGTACATCTTATGTAATATTATTTTATTATTATTTATTTCTTTTTATTTTTCTGCACAAGACACTAATTTGATTTGATCGTATAGATATATAATGTGTGTATCAATGCATTATATTGGGATTAGATAAATAGATTTAGAATATATATTTATTTCCCAGGCATAATAATTTATTTTATCTTTTTTGTTTCCCTTTTTTTTAATACTAATAGAATAATATTGAAAATGGTACATACAAATCATAATATTATTTACTGGAAGATTATTTTTCATAATAAATCTTACACACAAATCGGAACATTGTTTGTTTTAATTATAGTAAAGACTGGTTTTCACAATAAAGAACTTCAGGTTTTTTTACCGTGAGTTACGGAATTAGTTGTAAAGTATATCAAAATACCCTAAACTTGACAGAGAAACCCGTAGAAAATCGAGTTTGAAAAAATATAAAACATACAACACCCGCGTGTTACGTGTGAGTATGTGATATAAAAAAACTAAAATCTATAAGTTACTGATTATTCTATTGAGAAATATCGTACATCTAACTTATAATATATGTAATATTATTTTTTTTTTTTATCTGCGCACGACACTAACTTATTATATGTGTATCAATGCATTATATTGGAATTAGATAAAGAAATTTAGAATATATATTTAAATCCCTAGGCGTAAAATTTATTTTATCTTTGTTGTTTCCTTTTTTTTTGTTTTTTGCGTAATAATATTTTCTCATATATGGTTTTAATGTTATTTGCAGTTCATTATATTAGAATTAGATAAAGAAGTATAAGTTTATATTTTCTATATTTATTTTTTATTTGTAATAATTAATTAGGTACCCTGTAATAAAAGAAAAATATTGAATTAGGCCAAATATAATAATAGAAAAATATCAAATTAGGTAAAATATAAAAAGAAAATACAAAATTAAGTAAATATTAGGCTCGGACGACACCGAAGCATCAAATTTTTTTTCAAACCTAACGAAACGTGAAAAAAACACACATAAAATAGGGAAATTTTACATTAATATATAGGGGATATATTCTATTTATGAACTTATGTAGTTTGCAAGCTATCGTGATCCTCGAAAATAAAAAATCACTTATATAAGTTTCCAAATTCCAGGTTTTCAGAAATGAGCTAATTTAAACTGGAGAAATTGCATATATCTTTGGGAAATGCCCCCTTAGCCCAAGCATATACCTTTGGGAAATTGCAAAAACAAATATCTTTATTTTGGGTTAAAAAAAACTTTCCATTAAATTTTCAATACTTCTGATTTAATTTTCATCCAAACTGAAAATCCCTAACTAAAACAAAAAAGATTAAATAAAATAATTAAAAACTGGAGAAACGAGAATTTGACGGAGCTGCAAACCACGGCGTCGACCCAAAACCACAACACGGTCGGCCACGTCGGGTGTGAATATGGCTAACAGCTCTCCCAAATCTATTTTTCACGCAGGGCTTTGAATCTCTCGATTATGATTTTAGACAACTCCAATCGGCGAGGTTTTAGATATGAATTAAGAGGATCTTCAAATTACTATAGAAGTTGGGGGTTTGATTTGGGTCGATTGGTTAAGGGATAATGCCTGGATGTTGGAAAGCGCAGTGGTGCACGAGGCGCGCGACGAGTTGTTGAGGAGAAACTGGTTGCAGGCGCGGACGACGACGTCTAGGTCCGATTGTGGCACGGCGACCTCAAAATCCAACTGCGATGTAAGATTCATGCATCTAGAACTTTCTTCCTCTACCGAACATGTGCGACTGGTGTTTATAGACTCTCAAGCGTCAAATGTGCCGCGTTTTGGTACTCAGTTTAGCCCTTTTTTTCCCCTCTTCTAGAAAATTGGGTAATTTGATTGAATTAGTTCGTTTTATGCCCTCTTCTAGCTTCTGTGTTTGATTGAATTAGGTTTTAGGGTACTTATGTGTGCTTAATTTGACCGAGTTCTTTATGTGTTTTCTTAATTTAATCGAATGAAGTTTGCACTTATTATTTAATCTGCATTGATGTTTGAGTTGTGTTGCTACATATTTAAACTAAGGGTTATCCTTATTCTCTCCTTAACTAATTTCATTTTGCAGTATCCTATCCAACTACGGTCGATGAACGATTGACGAGAAGCATGAGTTTTTCGAGCAGGTGACTAAACGGAACTCTGTACTTTGTTTGATCATTTTTATTTTTTGGTATAATTTGATTGACTTTTAATCCAGAGAAACGTGCGAGTTTACATATATGTTGATTGTGATTTTATTTCTCTCTTGATTCCATTTAAGTTTTTTTTTTTTTCCTATGCTTTGAAGATCAAATTTCTTTACTCAAATATTTGAGCTTAACTGCTTTTTTTAATTATTATTTAATGCTGTTATGAACTCCGATATATATATAAGCGATTGGTGTTTTCAAGTCTCTTGATTGTGCGTTTTTTTGCTGTGTTTTTTCTCTAATGAACGGGAACATAATTCCCTTTGTCGTAGGTGAAATGTCATTTAGGGTATTGTTTTGATTTGGGAACTCTAGTGTCAACTGTGCACTTTACCAAGCTCTTCTTCTTAAATGAAAAACTCTAAACGAAACCTGATTGTAGTTTTTCTCGAATTTGTGACGAACCTGTGGGTTTTCGTGGGAATTTTAGATTTTTGGTGAGAACATAGAAAATCCTTTGCCTGGAGGTTGAAATTATTATCGGCCCCTAGCGACATCGAGGATGATGATGAGAGTGAAAAGAAGGGTAGAGACAGTGATGCTTGGGTGGATTGGGAGGACCAGATTTTGCACGACATTGTGCCCCTTGTGGGCTTTGTCAGAATGATCCTACACTCTGGATAGAAAGTTGCTTAATTTAATTCCTTAAAGTTCGTGTTTAATAGGGTAAAAAAGTGTAGTCATTCATGGGTGACTCTAACTAGAGTTTTTTAATAGAGTGATGATAGGTGGAGCGAATTGCTCCGGAGCAACAACTCAAAATTAAATTATAATTATATTAAATTACTTAATTATCCTTTTAAAGTTTTGACTATAACATATTTATAAATATGGTAAATTACAATATTAACTCAAAGCTTTATATTAAGAATACAAAGATCACGCCCTTGAATCATGGAAATCCAAAGGTTAATATTATTGCTGCAATATTCTATCTTGGTTGGTTGAACGCTTGATCCGCATATCATCCCTATTTATTAATGCAAAATTCTCCTAACCTATGTGTCTGCTTCGTATGCTTCGATGGACAAATTAAAAATTCTGGTGCTTCGTTTGCTTATGTATCATCCGAGCCTAATATTTACCTAATTTAATACTTTTCTTTTTATTGTATCTTGCCTAATTTAATTCTTTTATTATACTTTTCCTTTATTCAATACTTTCCTTTGATTCTCCTAATATAAAAATAGAAATAAGTCATATATAATTAGTAGATAATATCTAAATTAGTTATTTTAATTAAAATATAAACTACATATGAAATAATTTTAATTAAAAAAACTTTATTATGAAAATAATTAAATAATTTTTATTGATAATATAAATGAAAATAATTTTATTTTTGGAGTTTCAAATATTATATATAGGTAAAATATGAGTTATTTACAATAATTTAAGTATGTAACTAAAAATTAGTAATGTATTCAAATTAAACATAAAAATATTAATTTATATGTTAATAATTAATAAACATTGATTAGAGACCAGTACAATGCGACACGGGTTGAGGGTATGACATCTTTTGAATATCTCAAAATATGTAACTAATAATTATTAATGAGTTTATTCTAAACATTAATATATGAAATAATTTAATAATAATAATTAATAAAATAGATATTAGACACGGGTTTAGAATATGACGCCTTTTGAAGTTTTGTAAGTATTTTACTAAGATTATTAATGAATTTAATTTAAACATCAAATACAAAATTATATTTATAATAATTAATAAATAGACAGGTTGGGAATACATTATTTTAGTATTTTATTTTAGATTTAAAATTAAATAATTATCATAAATATTTTTTATATTTATCTTTTGATAAGTCCCATATAATACACGGGTGTTAAACAAGTATATTTATGCAAAATCCTCCTAATGTATATGTCTGCTTCGTATGCTTCGCTTGGTAATAAAAGATTTTGGTGTTTCAGTTGCTTATGTTTCATCAGAGTCTAATTTATACCCAATTTAATATTTTTCTTTAATTGTATCTTGCCTAATTTAATATTTTATTTTTATTATATTTAGCCTAATTTAATAGTTTTTTTTCTTATATTTTGTCTAATTCAATAATTTTATTTTATATTCCTAAAATAATAACATAAATAAGTCATATATAATTAGTAGAAAAAATTTTTAAATTAATTGTTTTAACTAAAAGACAAATTACATATGAAATAATTTTAATTAAAAAAAACTATTCATGAAAATAATTAATAAATTATATTTATAATAAAAGTTGAAATAATTTAATTTTGAAATTTTAAATATTCTATATATGTAAATTATGATATATTTGTAATTATTGGAGTATGTAACTAAATGTTAGTAATGAACTCAATCTAAATAAAAAAATTATATAATAATAATTAATTAATATTTATTAGACAATGCCACAATACTAGAAGGCTTGAGAGTATGACACCTTTTGATTTTTTCAAAGTATGTAACTGTAATTACTAACAAAATTAATCTAAACATAAATATAAAATAATTTAATAATAATTAATTAATATAGATTAGAAATGGGTTGAAAATGTGACATCTTTTGAATTCTAAGTATGTAAATATAATTATTAACGAATTTAATTTAAATATTAAAATATAATATTAATCAATAATTATAATAATTAATAAACTGAACAGGGCACGGGTTGATAACACATCCTTTTAATTTTTTTATTTTAAATTTAAAATTTTATAATCTTCAGAAATAATTTTCATATTTAGTTTTTTATAAATCCCGTGTAATATACGGGTGTTAAACTAGTATATTAACTATGTAGATAATGTACACAAATATTTATGGGGTTTGACAAAAGTTGTCCAACTATTTTCAAATAAAAATAAGTTATTAAAATCCTTCTAGTTCTCAAATAAATGGAAATCACCTTATGTATAAATAAATACCAAGTATGTACGTATCTACCCACTACTGTTAATCACAAAATATGTAGACTTTTGGCTAATTATTTGCAACAAATTCAATCAATTTTTTGATCATGAACAAACTATCAAAATTGAGAAGATAAGAACGGATATTTCAAAGAAGATAACTAAAATATTTATGGAAGAATTTCGGGACTTTCAATATTTAAATTGATTTAGCTAATTAAAACTCAATCAACTTAAAATAATAAACAAGAAATAAACAGACTATCGAAAAGAAAAAAACAAAGTTCAAAACAGAGAAAACATTTCAAAAAAAAAATCAAACTTCTCCCTCAAAAAGCAAAATCAAAATATTTCTTAGTCGGAGAAATGACAACTAATCATGGACCAAAGAATATGCATGAAATAATCAATGATATATTTGGCTTCTCTGATGAAGAAAATGATATGGATTGGGCCTCAAGTGACCATGATGCAGAAGAAGTTGCAAATGATGAAATTGAATATGTTTTTAAAGAAGGGGAAGAAATTGCGATCGAAGAAAATTCAAGCGGCGATGCAACACGTGCAGAGTTTGATGCATACGATGGAATTAAATTTAAAAATAATGTTGAAGGTGAAGAACCGATAAATAAAAACGAAGATGGGCCAGTGGTTGGAATGATATTTCCTAGCGTTGAGACTTTGCTAATTGCGTACCAACAACACGCTAGAATTAAAGATTTTTCTATCGCGAGGTGTTCATCAAGAAAAGGCAAGGACGGTTGTCAAAAGTACCAAACAATTGCATGTGACAGGGGAAGAAATTCGATCTCCAAGGGACCATCAAAGCGAATACAGTGTCCTGCAAGATTAAGTGCTGTCCTAAAAAAGGGTGTTTGGACTGTAACTCGTGTATCTAACAATCACAATCACGCGTTGGATTCTAAGATGACTAGGATGATGCCCAGTCATATAAACTTAACGCTTGAGATCAAACGGACCTTAGAAGCAAACGACATTGCTGGAATTAGGCCTTCGAATAGTATTAGATTGTTAGAGGTTCAAAAGGGAGGGCTGGATAATTTAGGTTGTTTGCCCAAAGATTGTAGAAACTTCATTGAAAGTAATCGAAGGCTTAGGCTCGGTGAGGGCGATGCTCATGCTATTCAGAAATTGTTTATGAAGTTGCAACAAGAAGAGAGAGATTTCTTTTAATTAATTGACACTGATGTCGAGGGAAGGCTCTCTAACGTATTATGGGTACATCCGCGTTGCAAAGCTGCTTATGAAGAATTTCATGATGTGGTGTGCTTCGATACAACCTACCTTGTGAACCGCTATAATATGCCATTTGGCACAATAATTGGCATCAATCAACATGGTCAATCAATTTTGCTAGGTTGTTCTTTGATATCACATGAGAACATCTCTTCATTCAAGTGGCTTTTTTCGACATGGCTGGATGCGATGGGTGGAATACACCCTAATGGTATTTTAACTGATCAATGTCCGAGCATAACGGCTGCAGTTAAGGAAGTTATGCCTAATACAAGACACTGTTTCTGTTTGTGGCACATAATGCAAAAAGTCTCAATGAAACTTAGTCATATAACTGAATTTGATAGTGCGGCTTCCGAGTTTAAGAAATTAGTTTATGAGAGCCACACACTTTCGGAGTTTGAGAGGCAATGGAATGAGTTTATTAAAAAATATAGCTTAGAAAATAATCAATAGTTGTCGAACTTGTATAAGGAAAGGGAGTTGGGCTTCCGTTTATCTTGATCATTTTTTTGGGCCGACATGGTTTCATCTCAAAGAAGTGAGAGTATGCATGCATTTTTTGACGATTACATCCATCATGGTAGCACGTTGAAACAATTTGTTGAGAAATATGCGATTGCTTTAAGCACGAAGATTCAAAAGGAGTCCAAGGTTGATTTTGATTCAAATAATAAAGTGGTTAAGTGTGTGTCACAACTTCTTTGGGAGAATCAATTTGTAGATGTGTACACTCATTCAATTTTGAAAAAGGTGCAAACTGAGATTCAAAATGTGATGCACTGTCATCTAATCACGCCGACGGATGAGGAAATGCTAGCAATGGCACAAGACATTCAAAATGGAATCAAAAAATATAAAATACTTGACAAATGCATTATCGAGAAAAAGAAATATAAGGACATTGAATTCACTGTTGAATATATACAACATGGAGGGTATTTGTCATGCAGTTGTAGGAAGTTGAGGCACAAGGTTTGCTTTGTCGTCATGTGTTTTTAGTAATGTCTCTTTGTAACATAACGTATTTGAATGAGAGATATATATGTAGAAGGTGGAGAAAAGATATTTTTCGTCCTCATACAAGGATCTTGTTTCGTGGTGGGTATCCTCACATGACCGAAGCATATAAGAGTTATAAGGAGTTAGAAAATGTATTCCAGGAGTGCATTGATTTGTGCACAGACTCAGTTACGAGGATGGGTTATCTTAAACAAAGGTTAGAGTTACTGAAGAACGATGTGATAATTTGGCGTGAAGAAATTATTGAAAAAAGATGCAATACTCAAGTGGATAGAAGGAATAATATTGCTAATATTGAGGGTGGCATCATTCGCGATCCTGTAGTTGCTCGTGGACGAGGCAGGCCAAGGACCAATAGAATTAAAGGAAGAATTGAACTGCATTATGGTAGTCGTGGTGGTCGTAGAGGTGTAGGTGGTCGAGGTTGTTCAGCTCGTGTCGAGCGAAACACAAATCAAAGCAAAAACGACAATGAGGTATTAGTGCATCCTTTTTTTATTTTCATATTTAAATATATTTATTTATAAGTTTCAATAGCCAGACTTTTTAAAGTTTTACATTGTTAGGACTAAGATAAGTTGATGAAGAGATGGCCGTGATGTTTGTTATTTGGTTATTATTATTATTATTATTATTATTATTATTATTATTATTTCGAATTAGTGAATGTACAACTTTTCTTCTTGATAAATATGCAAGTTTCTTGATAATTAATGTTTTTTATTTTATTTTTCTTTGGACGGGTGCACATGCAGTTTTTGCAAACTCTAGGAAAAAGAAGTGTTCCTCTCGTGAAGGTCGAGGTTGTTTAGCTCGTGTCAATTTAAACACAAACCAAAGTACAAACGACAATGAGGTATAATTACATCTTTTTTTTTTGTCATATTTGAATATATTTATTTATAAATCTCCCTTGATGGCAGTGGTGTTTGTTATTATTATTATTATTATTATTATTATTATTATTATACGTGATTATTCAACTTATATTCTTGATAAATATCTAATTTCTTGAGAATGATTGTTTTTTTCGTTTGGTAGTTTAAAGGAGTTTTTTTGTCGTGTTGCATCAGATTGAGCACCAGCATACCCAACATATGGTTGATAAGGGTCTTGTGGTACCATACAGTTTATAGTTACATTGTTAGGACTAAGGATGTTGAAAGTGATGGTCATTGCGGTTTTCGTGCCATAGCCGGCCTACTTGGCTATAGCGAGGAATCATGGGACGTGTTCGAGGAGAACTCTATAATGAATTGTTGAAGAATCAAGAACTGTATTCCAAAGTGTTTAAGAAAAATGGTGTTGTTGAAAACAAATTTACGAAACTCAACTACTACAAGGATGTTGCACCCAAGAGATACTGGTTTAGTTTGCCGGAAATGGGACACTTGGTTGCATCTTGTTACAACGTTGTTCTTGTTTGTTTGGATGAGAGAATGTCCCAAACATACTTACCCTTACGCACAGCTATCTCATATCCTCCGAGGATGCTTTGTATTGGAATTGTAAATAAAAACCATTTTATTCAGGTACTGCTGCTCATTTTCATTCATGTTATCCGATTACACGGATATATTTATTTAATAAATTTTATGAATTCTAGGTGTTCCTGAAGGAGGATTGCCCATTACCACCTGTGCCATATACATGGGATTCTTTCTGCCACGAAATTTCAGTAGGGTGGAAGGATTTTTATAGTCCATCCTTACTTTTCTACCTGGAAAATGTAGAAATTAGTCGTGGTATTCGTAGTAAAGAATTAATAAACTTATAGCTGGGAGATATAGACGTGGTATTTTCCCTTTGTGACTGCTGAGAATTTTATTTGCTTCTTCTGGTTGCTTAAACTGTTTATTTTCCCTTTGTGACTGCTGAGATTTCTCTTTGTGATTTAAGGCTTCATTTCAAATTTCTATTTATTTAGATATGTGATTTTCTTTTTCTTGTTAATTGCATGAGTATTTGCAATGATATCCCTAGCTACTCATGCACACATACATATATGTATGCTTATGTTTCTTTATAAGAGGTGGAATAGAATAACCCGGTTGAATTAAAGTAAAATGTTTGTTTTTTCTTGGACTGAAAGCCAGCTGACAAAATTTTGGAGCGTAGTTCCATCTACCCTATAGTGATTTTGTGTGAATTTTCTCAAATCTGACCATATGAAATCCGGGTACTGTCTGGTCTCTTCTTGAGAGGCCTTCACAATCTTGTCATCTTTTGGGTTCACAAAAAACACTAATGACGTATAACTTTAAAGTCGTAAACAGAAATGATACATATATATATATATATATATATATATATATATATATATATATATATATATATATATATATATATATAATAACAATGTTTTCTATATGAGGCAATTGTTTTGTCTACCGCCAAAACTGTTTTCTTTTCCCAAAGAGAAACTTTTTTGGCGCAAAAGCCACTTTTGTTGACTTTTCAACTGTTTTTTTTTTATTTTATATTCCAGCCATCATTGTTGACTTTTCAACAGAAATTGAATTCCCGTCTGATTACAGTACATAGAGCCATACGGATTTCGAATTTTTTCCCAAAAAATTAGGAAACAGAATATTTTTTTTTTCTATTTGTGATTGTATTTTTCTAATGACTTTAATCTATATCTGGAAGAATATTCGATAGGAAACAGAATTTTTATTTTTTCATTTTTCTAATGACTTTAGTTAATATTTTTCTATTGGTAAATATATATGTTAATATTTCCAGTTTGTTAAAAACATTGTTTGATACGTTTAATTGAGATTCGAAGAATTAAAAAAATTAAATAAATTTTTAACTAAATGCAATTATGAAAAAAAAAAGGAAACAAATTAAACAAATTATTTACAGCCCCAAACAAATATAAAAAAAAGCAAGAAAACAAATTAAATAAATTAATTACAGGCCCCAAATAAATAAGGATAAAAAAAATAAAGCAAGAAAGTAAATTAAAATACAGGCCTTAGAAAAACGAATTTGGCATCAACCGAATCACTTACATTCATGGTATCTGTAAAATAGGTAGTTGATTCAAGCTGATCTCTTGGCATATTCAAAATCCTATAAAAGGTAAATAAAACAAATCAGAATTACATTTAGACAACCCAGATTATTTTTAAATTCAACCAGCCAATAAGTAATGTTTTAAAAAATAAAATAAAATCAGACAATATAATAAATTGATATTGACAGAATCGAATCCCTGATAATTTGAAGTTGATTAGGTAACCAAACAAGTATTTTTATTTCAAGGGCAATCAAGAGACGGTTTTTTTGATTTAAAAATCACACAAAAATCTACTAAAATCTTTAAAATAAATCGATTGTCTATAATTTAGGAATACGAAATCTTTTTTTTTTTTTTTTTGCTCGGCCGAAAACTATTTCGTATATAGAATTCCTAGGGTTTCATGCAAATCGCCCTATAAATATATGGTTTCTACTAATTGCAAGATATCAATTTCTTTCGTATCTTTCGTCCGTCTTTGTTTTCTGTCTATTTTTCAAAAACTTGAGCAGCTAGGTTTTTCGGGACGATGCCTCCTCTATTCGGACTGACGAAAGAAATTGACCGTACAAACAAGAAAGCTCTTAAGCTTCGAGTGTGCCGCTTTTTTGCGAGATCCGATTTCGACAACAAAGAACAAAAAACGTCTATGGAAATTGTTTTCCATGACTCCGAGGTAATCATCACGAATTCGATTTTGTTTTAATAAATAGATGTATATAGGTTCAATTAACTACTCAATATTATTATATTGACATATTGTTTTAAAACAAATTCTCTAAAAACTCAAATATTAGGGGGGACGCATTACTGCTGTGATCAAGAAGATCAATGTCAAATTATTTGAAAATCGAATAGTTGAGGGTCGCGTTTATGCGATTCGAAACTATTACGTGGAAAACAACGCCGGCAAATTCCGCACAACCTTGGCCAAATTTAAAATTGTTTTCCACGCGAAAACAATATTGGTCGATGTGAAAGAGGATTCCTTTCCCAATTACGTTTATGGCTTTCGTCCTTTCTCCACACTAATGGACGTCAATAAAGTTGATGAAACAGTTCTCTTTGGTAAGTTTTTTAATTGTTTTCAATAGTAATACACACATTCAAAACGAACTTCTTTTATCTAATTTTGTTGAATTTGATGTTGTAGATGTTATAGGAAAGGTGGCCGAGATCCGTAACCCTCAAGAGAAGGAGTCGGCGGGAGGACGTCGAGCGAGGTTGATTGAGATAATTCTCGAAGACTTGAGGTAATTTTCAGTTACAATATTTCCTAATTAATTATTTACTACGTTAATTATCTAGAATGTTTTGTATTTATCTAGGAGTCTAATTGCGCTTTGCTATTTTTTTGTATTATAGTGGTCTTCGTTTGAGTTGTAACCTTTGGGGTGATTTTGTTGATCAAATTCTAGCTTTCGAGAGTGGGCTCTCCGCGGAAACTCCGGTTATGATCTTGCAATTGTGTCGTGCAAAGATCTATAGAGGTAATAACATTTATTTTTCTAATCGCTGTTTTTTTTATTCGAATTTTTACCTTAATATTTGTTTTAATTTCTGCACACTAATCTGTTTTTAAATGTTTATTTAAAATCATGATTCTAAAATCTGTTATTCTAATTCTAATTGCAGTTTTGTTTATTCGATTTGTAATTTAAATATTTTTTTCCAGTTTCAGCATTATATTCTGTTTTTAAATTTATTTTTAATTTTTAATTTTAGTTTCTCCTTTCTAAAATCTGTTATTACAAATTGCAGTTTTGTTTATTCGAATTGTAAATTTTTTTAGCTTCAGCATTTTATTCTGCTTTTAAATTTCTTTTTAATTTTAATTTCTGCAATTACAAATCGATTTGTCTAATCTTAATTTATCTTAATTTATTTGTAAAATTTATTTTTACTAATAAATTTATTTCAGCATCGTATTTTTTTAATTTTCAGATTCTATTTATTTTAGTTATTTTAGATTCTCTTATATATATATGAATATTTCAAATTCTAAAATAACAATTAAACTAATTATGATTATATATATATATATATATATATATATATATATATATATAGATTCCGTCACGCTATCGAATTCATTCGAGGTTACAAAGTTGGTGACTTCTAATTCGGTGCCCGAAATTGCAGAATTTAGAAGCAAGTATGTTTTTTTTTAACTTTTACTCAATTAGTATTTTATAAAAATGTGGTGTTTCATTTAATTGATTTCTTTACTACTGTTTATTTTCTTAAATATAGATTTCCAAAGGGGTCAACGAATCCAACAAAGAGTTTTAGTCGAGGGAGTTTAACACTGTCACGTAGTGAAGTTGACGAGATTGCCTCCGGCGATGTCATCTTCCATCCGGTTGATTATTTGTACACGGTTGAGGAGGTACAATTTTTGTTTATTTGAGTTGTTAGATTTTTATTAGTTATTAGATATTAGAGTTTTATTTTTGATATTTGGTTTTTTAATAGAGTGATTATTTTTTCAATATAGCCGTGTACTTTTTGGATTTGTGCTATCGTTGGTTCTTTTATTGATGATTGGTGGTACAACGCATGCACGAAGTGCTATCGGAAGCTTGAGGAAGATGGGAATGAGTTTAAGTGTGGGCATTGTAATAAGAAGGTTTCATCGGGAGTCTTTAGGTGAGGAATTATTTTACTAAAGCGAATGATTTGTAAAATTAATTGATCATTTAGAAATCTTTTTAATATCGAGTTTTGTCCTCTTATGAAGGTACAAGGTAAGGATCGAAGTTTTGAACTCCACAGCTAACGCATCACTGCTATGCTGGGATCGGGAGGTTGAGAAATTGATCGGGCGGTCTTGCCACGACCTTCGGGTTGAATTCTTGGAGGTGGGATATTAACTATTATTAGAAATTTTAACTTTGGTTATTTGAACAATTTTAATGTGGTATTCTTCTGTAATGATGTAGAATCGACCCAACGATGACCTGTCGGGAGAATTGTTCAAGCTCATTGATCAAACAATTCTATTCAAGGTCAAAGTCAGTTTGGGTCAGATTCATAATGAATCGAGCACGTTTTCTGTTGTGCGATTGATTACGGACCCATCTATGGTGGCCAAATACAACATGTGGACCGTCGAAGATGATGTGAGTTAGAGTATTTTTCGAAATTTGGGTTTTAATCATTTTTGACGTGTTTCAATTTTATTGAAAATTTATTCGTGTTTCCAATTTTTTATTGAAGGAGTCGGACTTTCTGACTTTGATACAAAGGGAGGAGATCGGCAATGGGCTGGTAAGGAAGTCAAACACTTATATTTTGGTTCCAAATACGAATTAAAGTTTTTGAAATTAGATGCGTTTACCGATTTTAAATCTTTTAAATTGAAACAATTAAACAGGACGCCTGTTCCGAGGACGAGATTACTACTCCCATCAAGAAATTTGATGTCGTGGAACTGGATGGAGATAGTTCGACCGTGAGGAAGCTGATGTTCGATGGTGATGGGGTTGATTCCACCTCTTCGAAAACATCAAGGGTTCTATCCAAGAATGGGAAATCAGTGCGTAAGGAAGTCCTTTCCTTCGAAGAATGCTGTGACGCAGAGGTTGATGAGGAGGATGAACCAAGAATTGGTGGAGTTGTTCATGATGACGAGGATTAAAACATTTATTATCTATTTATTATACTATTTTTTTAAGTTTGGTTTATTATGAAGTTGGATTAGTTTTGGAAGTTGATTTTGATATTTGGTTTATTTTGAGGATATGGGTGAGAAGACAATATATGATTTGACGTTATTTATTATTTACGTGACTTAAAAATCTGATATTTTTTGGGTTTTTAATTACTTATTAAGTCATTTTATTGTTATTAACTTTTGTGTTTAGATAAAATTACAAATAGTATATAACTTCACGTGAATGTGTATGATATTTCATCTTTTATAAGGGTAGTTTAAAAGATGGATGCCTAATGAGTAAGAGCTTTTTTGGGTATTTTAAAAGATGGTTGCCTAGCGTGTAAGGGTTTTACAGTGTTCGATGTTGGGGTAGTGTGTTTATCATATATGACATGAATTATCTATCTAGAGAGTAAATCAAATAGAACAATCTTATAAATAAAAAACGTAACTAATATACACACACACATTCGCGTAAATTAAAGAGAGTGCCAATGAGTTATATAA
>BMAC01008214.1:0-11737 GCA_014905375.1 Phtheirospermum japonicum
TCTAAACTTTTAGTTAATTTCTTAGTTAATTGCTTAGTTAGTTTCGTAGTTAATGCTAGATTAATTTAATTAGCTTAATCGTTCTATGTTCGTATATTAGATACTGGTTAATTTAGCTTATTTATGCATTTAGTTTATGCTCCGTTTATTTTCTTGGATTGGTATGATTCAATTGCTAGCGATAATCTCTTTAATTCATGTTTAAATACGATAATTAGTTTTTAAACTTCGTAGCGTTAATTGATAATTAGTTACTGCTCTTAGTCGATAATTTAGAATAATTAGTTTAATTAGCTTCGTACACTGCCTGGTTCATAATTGATAATCTAGTTAAAGTTATTAGTTTGATTTGTTTAAATTATAGTCTTAGTTTATAATGATCGAATCAATATTTTGAAACCCCCAAATGTATATGTATGTTATTCAAAATTGAGAAAAACATTGATAGGACCGAACAGTTGTTTCCTCGAGAGATACGACTCGAGTCAAACTCATCACCCTACAGTTACCTCGTACACTTGCGAGCAAACTGACGTGCTTTTAAATAATTTCTTAAAACGGGGTGCACAAAAAGTTGAGTCAAAAATTACCCTTAGCCCCTTTTCAATTTAATCCCAGAAGTTGTAACAATATTCAATTAAACCCCCAAACTCTGCCATCCCTTCAATTGAACCCCCAAGTTCACTAGAAAACTCCAATTTGACCCCAAAAACTTTGGTTCCCATTTCGATTGAGTCCCTAATTTACTCAAAATCCCAAGCTCAGCCCCCATGTTTAAAAGAAACTCCATTCTAGCTCAAAGAACTTTCTAATTATTTTTATTTTCCAGCCCTCCAACTTCATGAACACTACCAAAAGCATCCATAGCTACCATTTTATCTAAATTCCATGACCGAGCGTTCGAATCAAGGTTACGAATTCATTATCTTTTCAAATATTCCAAATTAAATTTTTAAATCCAAGTTCTAAGTTGAGCTATTATATTCAATGTAGGAAACGAGGGTTCTCGAAACTAGGATTTTCAAGCACGAGCATCTACATTCACATTTTCACGAAACAACATTTAAAGGTGGGTGATTCTAAACTTTTTTCAAAACTATGTTGTCTATATTAATTGGTATTATATGAATTATCTATGTCTCAATGCAACATTCCATAGTAGCTTTCGAGCTAAAACAATGACAGTGTGTTGTAGCTATTCATTTATGATTTATATGATTTATTTTTAACATTTCTGAACGTGTTCTATGTTTGACTATGTTAAATGCGATTGTATGAATTATCTATGTCTCAATGCAACATTCCATAGTAGCTTTCGAGCTAAAACAATGACAGTGTGTTGTAGCCATTCATTTATGATTTATATGATTTCTTATTAACATTGCCGAACGTGTTCCATGTTTGTCTATGTTAAATGCGATTGTATGAATTATCTATGTCTCAATGCAACATTCCATAGTAGCTTTCGGGCTAAAACAACAGTAGCTTTCGAGCTAAACAACAGTAGCTTTCGAGCTAAAACTATGGTTGGCCAACATCTATGAACGACTGACAGTGTGTTGTAGCTATTCATTTATGGTTTGTATGATTCGTGTTTAATATTGACAAATAAATCCCCACGGAGTGAGTTGAAAGCTCACACCCATCTTTATCAAACTTTTCAGGTTGAGGGAGTTGGATGTGGTACGAGGCGGTGGATGCGAAGATGATATTTTCAATGCTATTTCATTTTCCTTTCTATGAATTGGTATCTTAATTTTATGTCAAATTACAAATAAATATTGAGACTTGTGTTTCTATTTAAAACTCCTTGAATAGTCGAGTACTACTATTTTGATTCATTAAGTGAATCTCCTATTTTTAAATAAATATTTAAGTTTTATTCACGCTTCCGCTCAATTTATGTTGTGATTGTAATTTATTGAAAACTCATGCCCTTGTTTTTGAAAGTTTTGTTTATAAAAAATCAAATTTTACATTTTTCAAAAAATTGGGCGTGACAAAATGAAAACGATCAAGGACTCGATCTATGATCTTGGTGTGTCACTCACCTAGATTCCATGGACGATTCACAAGATCTAACAAGAAATCTATAAGCTAAGGTAAAATCCATAAATGAAGAACAAGCATGAAAATTAAAGAACCAGCATGAAATACTCAAAATAGAGACTATCAAGGACATGGTTTATGATCAAGGTATGCCACTCACCTAGATTCCATGGACAATTCACGAGATCTATCAATTATTCTAAGAGCTAAAGCTAAAATCATAAATTGAAGACAAAGCATGAAATTAAAGGAAAGCTTACTTGAATTAAAAAGAGAATCCAAAAGCTTGAATAAAATTGCAACAAAATAAAATCCAAGGGAGTACGAATTCTTCTTATGCTTACAAACCCAAGGCAAAACTTGAAATTAAATCTAAGAACTAGAGAGAGAATTTTTATCCACACCCATGCAAGAATTGGGAAAAATGAGAGATCTTTACAAAATGAGAGTTGTGTTCTATTTATACTAAGTTTAATTGGGATTAAATGGGTCAAATTGGGCTTTAAGGCTTGGTTTCCTAGGTTTGACCCGAAATTGCACCTTGGCTTAAAGTTTGGCACTATTTTGGGTGATCTTGGGCGCGGAAAGGGGCGCAGGGCTTCGGCGCAGGCTGTTGCTGGGTGGCATGGAAGTGGGCGCAGGCAGTCATGCCCATTCCTGCGCCAATGGTGCTGCAGTTGCTGGGTGGCATGGAAGTCGGCGCAGGCAGGCATGCCCATTCCTGCGCCAAGGGTGCTGCAGTTGCTGGGTGGCATGAGTCTAGGCGTGGAAATCATGCTCGTTCTTGCGCCCAGGGTGCTGGCGCTAAAATGGGTAATGCTAGGCTACCATTCCAGAATGTTAGCCATTTTGGAGCTTGCTCTTGGCACCGATTTGGGCATGCAAATGGGCAAGGCTGGGCTTGAGTTTTGGCCTCCATGCCTTAGCTTAAATTCAAATCATTAAACCACCTCTTAAATGATAATTTTGAATATTGAAACCCAGGAATTACACCAAACCTCCAATTAATTGAAGCCATTTAACCCAATTAAATATAAAATTAACAAGAAACACAAAAAACAACAAAATAAGAAAGAAAACGAATAACCTAACGAAATTCGATTAAAAACTACTAAAATCAACATAAAACTCTAATTAGAAACATGAGAAAAACACCACAATTAAATTCAAAACAACCACCCCAAACTTATCGGTTTGTTCGTCCTCGAACAATGAAAATAATCGAGAATGTACATGTAATGAACATTATGTAAAAAGAAAAATCCTTGTGCTTATCCTATTTAATATTATAAAAGTATCAACATAAACTCGTTATCATCAAGCATTGCTCGTATTACTCTTCCTCAAATAAAAATCAAATCGATGACTTCCTCTCAAATGGAATCTTGAGGGTGTTTGCTCAATTCGTTCAAGTATTTATTTATATGGGACGTGTATACGCTCGAATCGGACAATGCATGCACTTTGTCCAGACTTCAAAAATCGAAAAGTCAAAAGCACCCATTGTACATGACCAAACAAGAATCGAATGAAGTCTTTATCTCGGGTTGTAATATTGGCTCTTTGGTAAGGTATGGAATATTTGGACATATTGGCTAACACACGATCAAGCGTGATCAATAACACACGAAATCCTAACTTCTAGAACTCGAAGCTTAAAAATGCTTCACCCTTCCACAAATCACCAAACTTTCATTTGAAACCCTTTTGTATACTCACACGCTTTTCTGACTTTATTTCACAACACTTAGAAGCTTTTTGAATTTGCTTCTTTTTACTAAACTTACCCTTTTTGAATTAGGATTTTCACTCGAACGCACGCTTTATCACTTTTTGTGATTTGTGTTGGAGTTTTATTTGTTGTTCTCCTTCTTCTTTTTTTTATATTTTTTTATATATCTCTTTTTTGTATATAAGTAACTTAAAACTCGAAACCCACAATTGATTCCCACACATTCCCAGTTAACTAACAACACACTCTCTCCCCTCACAAATTATGAAGATTTAAGAGCTAAAATCAAGCTCGGCTAACAAGAAATGGGGCATATGCTCAAAGGGGCTCATTTGGGATTTTTAAGTAGCTTATATATTTGGATATGGCCGGAATAAGGGTGATATATGTGCCTCAAGGTCTTTTCAAAATTCAATCATGTACGATCAACAAAAAGCCTCCTCAATGCAATTTCCAAAAAAATGCAAGAAAAACTGATAATTCACACAAGGCTACTCATTAGTTTCCACCGGGTTTTGGAAACAAAACCAAAAGAGCTTTTAGAGCTTTGCAATCTTTTCATGAGCAAATGTTCATATTATATATATATATATATATATATATATATATATGCGGGTTTTGGACGAAGCACAAAAATTCAACTCCTTACACAAGAGGGCATAAACATGCAAAAACCTGACAAGTAAACTATTCAAACTTCCAAGCATATGGTGATTGCTCAACAATGTAATAAAGACACAAAAGTCACAAAAACGACTCAACCATATAAAATCGAATTTAGTAAGCGCCACTTCGCAAAAAATGCGTCACTTTGCCAAGGCTCGAGTTAAGAAAGACAAACCATGCTTTGTGACACCCGGACCCTAACCACCTACCCACCCCACACTTAAACCATGCAATGCCCTCATTGCATTTTAATAAAAAACAAGTAAAAGGAGGGTGAAATAGAAGCTTCCTAAACCGAGCGAGTTTGGTCAAGCTCGGTGGGGTCCATTTAAGCATCCAAGCAATCCTAAAAATAACCGAGCATGGCTTGTGTCTCCTGGCTCCATGAACACTATTAGCTTATCAAATCTGCAAAGGTTGGAGTCGAAAAGCAAAACACTAAAATGGAAAATCACACAAAGTCAAAAACACAAGGAAATATATACATAAATCAAAATAAAACAAAACAAGGGTTTAAAAAGAACCAAAAGACAACAATTTTTTTTATTTTTCAATTTTTCAAATATTTTTGGATTTTTATATTATAAGAAAGAAAAGAAATAAGTGAAAAGAACTTGGGTTGCCTCCCAAGAAGCGCTTGTTTTGCGTCACTAGCTTGACGAACTCCCTTCTTGCTCAAGGTGGAAAGAGAACGAGAGGAGACACTAAAGCTCTATCCTCCTTGTCGGGTGGAATTATGGTTTTAAAGTGGCCTGACACCTCATCCAAGATCCAATAGAAGTAGTGGCCATATAGTGTTCCAATCGGGCAAGTCGGAGTCATCTTGGCTCGATCGCCGGGTGGAATGGTGGTTTTGAAGTGACCCGACGACTCATCCAAAAAACAAAAGGAATAATGGCCGGCTATCTTGTCTATCAAGTGGTCGATAAACAAAGGAGGGAGTCGATCTCTCTTGGTAGCCGCATTTAGTTTCTTGAAATCGATCAACATCCTCCTTCCCATTTTAGCCCTCGTGGCCATCAACTCCCCTTTTCCATCCTCGGTTATTGTTATTCCGTTCTTCTTTTTCACTATGAGAATGGGATTCACCCACTCACTACCGGAAATTTCGATAATTTATCCTTCCTCTAACGTCTTCAATTTTTCGTCTTCCACTATCTCCTCAAAGTTTAGATTCAAACACCTTTGGAATTCTCGATATAGTTAGGCATCATCCTCCAAGACGAGTTTATGCATGTAAGTCCAAGGGATAATTCCCTTAATAACTCCGGGTCTCCAACCAATCGCACACTTAAGAACTTTAAGCACTTCAACCGCCCCTTCCTCTTCACCTTGATTCAAATTTGTAAAGATTATAATCGGCTTGCTCTCCTCTTCTTCCAAATACACACGCTTGAGAGGAGATGGAGGATACTTAAGCTCGGGCTTTTGCCTTCCCCCGACCTCGTTGGAGGCTAACTCGAACAAATCGCCGATCCCTTCAAGGTACTTTTCAAGCTCTCTAATCTTATCATCAAAAATCACCACCTCCCCAGCCAAAAATTTGTCGGTGCCCTCAATGAAAAAATCACAATCTCCTTCACTCAAGGAGTTGGTACATTAAAACACAATGGACTCGTCATTATGAACAAGGGGCTTATCATCCTCACAACATTCCTCAATATAGACTTCCCGGCCAACCTCCTCTTCATTGTTCCTTTCCTCCATATAAACTTGTTCGACCAATTCTCAAAATACGTCCATATGTAACCACTCTTCAAAAGAAATCTTGAAGGATAGGGCATCGGGACTTTAGAGGTTGGTGACTTGTACGGTTTTGAGGATTTGAGTACGCCATCGGGAAGTTCTTTTTCCAAAGTGGGGCCTATGGGGAAGAAATCAAGAGGGGTAAGAGTGCTTGGAATAGAAACCAACTCCTCGTCGAATGGCGGGACAACCGTATTATCAACCACCCCACCACTTCCAAAGTCCGTGACCACAAGAGGATGCGAAGGTGGGCTTGGCAATTTGTCTTCCTCATTCGCTTGCTTCAACATATTCACATCACTTTCCAATTTCTCCATTGTATTGTTCAACCCATTCGTGGTGGCCTCAAGAGATTTGAACCTAGCATCAAATCAAGCATCAAACGAAGCCACCATAATGGAAAGTGTTTGCAATTATTGTAAAATGGCCAAGAGATTCGAATCGGAGGGTAGAATAGAAGCATTCACCGGAATATGGAGGGTGGGAGGGGCATTTTGGGAATTAGAGATCACATTGCCAAACAACTCAAATGGATCGGGCTTTCGAGCACTATTGGTGGCACCAATCGGGGCATGATTGAAATTATAAGTAGGAGGACTTCCATACGGTCCGAGAATCGGAAATTGGCCACCCATATTCCCATTCGGACTAACAAAGCCTCCATTAGACATATTTGTGCATTGATTGAGAGCATTATAACCACCATATAGACCGGATGTCGGATTATGCATATTTGGGAAGTGATTGGGAGCACCATATCCTTCATATGGACCACTCGTACTCGTGTAGCCATTATACCCAACATGGTTTGCACCATGCCCTCCCATGTTGGGTTGTCCATAGCGGATTCCACCATTGGCAACATGGTTTGCACCATGCACTCCCATGTTGACAAAGACACTAAACATCATTCAAATCCCAACATGGTTTTCACCATACCCTTATATGTTGGGAATGTACCCTCTATTACCATAAGTACCTTGCAAGCACTCCATAAAAGCGTCAAATACGAAAGAAAGCTAAAAACTCAAAGAAACTACAAGCCAATCGAAAGCCTTAATCAAGCCGAGTCGCAAGGGCACCATTTTGAAAGAGTAGTTTTAGTGGTGTTGAAATAAGAAAAGTGGGTTCATGGCTCGGTATTATCGGACTCGATTGTTTGTGTGAATCAATGTGTTTTTAACTTGTAATATAAATGAAAACGAAAATAAAATGAAAACTATGAAAATAAACTAACTAGGAAATGTAAAATGAAAGTTGATCAGATGCCTCGAGCGTGTGCCGAAATTGAAATAGCAAGCAAGAATGAAGATATGCAAGTAAAAGTAATGTTTCACCAAGTACAACTAAAACAACCTAAAGTACAACCATGCATGCATGATCATCAAAATCTAAATACTGAAAATTAGTAAAAATTGAAAGCACTAATAGAAAAGGAAACAAAATTTGACGTGAAAGTTTAAATCTTTTCGGAAAATAACAAGAAACGAAGAGTAGATTTAGGATTTGACGAAAAACAATGCATGAAAATAAAAACAAAAATAAATCATATGAAAGACTTAAAATAAAAACGATCAAGGACTCGATCTATAATCTTGGTGTGTCACTCACTTAGATTCCGATGATTCACAAGATCTAAAAAGAAATCTATGAGCTAAGGCAAAATCCATAAATAAAGAACAAGCATGAAATACTCAAAATAAAGACGATCAAGGACTCGATATATGATCAAGGTGTGTCACTCACCTAGATTCCATAGACGATTCACAAGATCTAACAATTAATCTAACAGCTAAAGCTAAAAGCATAAATTGAAGACAAAGCATGAAATTAAAGGAAATCTTACTTCAATTAAAAAGAGAATCCAAAAGGTTGAATGAAATTGCAACAAAATAAAATTCAAGGGAGTACTTGAATTCTTCTTAGGCTTAAAAACCCAAGGCAAAGCTTGAAATTAAATCTAAGAACTAGAGAGAAAATTTTTATCCACACCCATGCAAGAGTTGGGAAAAATGAGAGATCCTTGCAAAATGAGATTTACGTTATATTTATACTAAGTTTAAGTGGGGTTAAATGGGATAAATTGGGCTTTAAAGCTTAATTTCCCAGGGTTTGACCAAGGTTTGACCCAAAATTGCACCTTGGCTTCAAGTTTGGCACGATTTTTGGGCGATCTTGGGCGCAAAAATGGGCGCAAGGCTTGAGCGCAGGCTGTTGCTGGGTGGCATGGAAGTGGGCGCAGGCAGGCATGCCCATTCCTGCGCCAAGGGTGCTGCAGTTGCTGGGTGGCATGGAAGTGGGCGCAGGCAGGCATGCCCATTCCTGTGCCAAAGGTGCTGCAGTTGCTGGTGGCATGAGTCTGGGTGTGGAAATCATGCCCGTTCTTGCGCCTAGGGTGCTGGCGCTGAAATGGGCAAGGCTAGGCTACCATTCCAGAATGTTAGCCATTTTAGAGCTTGCTCTTGGCAGCGGTTTGGGCATGCAAATGGGCAAGTCTGGGCTTGAGTTTTGGCCTCCATGCCTTAGCTTGAATTGAAATCATTAAGCCACCTATTAAGTGAGAATTCTGAATATCAAAACCCAAAAATTACACCAAATCTCCAATTAATTGAAACTATTTATCCCAATTAAATATAAAATTAACAAGAAACACAAAAAACAAAATAAGAAAACAAACGAATAACCTAACGAAACTCGATTAAAAACTACTATAATCAACATAAAACTCTAATTAAAAATATGAGAAAAACACCATGATTACATGCAAAACAAATTGATAATAATTTTCAATTAGTATGTAGTAGTTTTCGGTATCCAAAATATTGTTTGGGTTTCTTCTTATTTGGCGTGTCATTAATATGAGAAGCTACGTCAAGTGAAATGATAACATGAACAATTACCTAATAATTAGTCTCAATGTTTAGTATTCCTGATCACCTATTATGACTGTTTAGCTTACAATTATAAGTGGATATCAGATTTTAAAAATTAATGTCCTCATTAATCCCTCCACTACACTCCCAATTTTCATGCATTTGTAGCATTGTTAATTTATGGATCCGTTTTTAAATTTTACTGATAATTTCAAATACCGCCCTCGAGGTTAGCCTTATTATCAAACACCCCAGTTCCAGATATGTTGTAGGGGTGCGTATGCTGTTTGGATGGGTGCTAGGATTTGGGATAAGAGCCAAAACCCATCAGACCCAATATGTTTAGCTCTTAGACTAACTCCAACAGACTTCGTATGAAACTCTCTAAATCTCACTCTCTACATCAATCATCTCTATTATTTTAGGTTCTCTATCTCATTTTACTTTATCAAACTCCCTACTTATTCCAGCTCCCTATTTTGAGAACTCTCTATTTTAATTTTACTCCAACACACTCCCTACTTATTCATTTTATTTCACCAAATAGAGAGTCAAGTAAGATAAAAGTAATAAAAGATAAGTAGGGAGTCAAAGTTACTCCCTACATTTAGAGAGCATGACTTTAAAAGAGATGAGCTTCCTATTTTAAGGAGTTGCCTTAAGAAAGCTGTTGGAGCAACTTTATTAATTTTGGCTCCCTAAAATAGGCAATGAGCCATTTTAGGGAGCCTCTTGGAGTTAGTCTTACCGGGTTGAAATTAAAATAACACATAAACAATTTAGTCGATTTGAAAAATCCAACGAGTGTTAGAAATTGTCTTTTAACATTAATTCTAATTATAAACCGCTTAGATTTTAAATTGTTGGAAAAAGTAATTGACATAATAATCTTACTATTTATCTTGGATTGATAATATTGTATTTGGGGCTGAAAAGAATATTGAAGTTGCTAGTTTAATTCTCAGGCACTGATTTCTCTACTGAATATTATATGAGCTGATATTAGATGTTGGCTACCCGATCTGAATTTACACAGTAGAAGCTGTACAAGGTGTGGAACTTGACGTGGTTGAATTGGCCCCCTTCTTGTCGTTTTTAATAAATGGAAAACAATATATTTCCTTAAAGTCAAGAATGTAGTCAAATGTTTGCATTTAGTTTTTTAAGTGTTAATTACTAGTTGATTCTACCTATAGTAACATTCCTCTTTGAGAATATGCGGAGCCAACTCATGGTTGGACCTTGTTTTTCAGTACAAAAGAAATACAGAAGGAAAAGAAACTTTCTAATACATAGAAACACAATGTTGTATCATCTGAAGTATGAAATATATTTGCTTTTAGATATACTAACTCAAGTTCAAGATTCAAACATATAGCATAAATGACTTGATCTATCTATTCATGCCTTGAGCAGACAAAAAATATTCTTATTCATCGCCCATGTGTGTCTTCATGAACTTCAGTTTTCTGGGAGATGCAAATTGTATATTTATATCTGGTCACTTATTTACTTTTATATATTCTTACATGGTTTTTAGTTAATTATCTTATGTTATGTAAGTCCACATCATTCAAATGAGTATCACCATTTTTTTTTGGGTGATCCATGGCCGTTCAATGGGAAAAAAAAACTTTAGAACTTATTTTGACATTGCAGGTTAAGACTGCTGACACAAGGTATATACCTCGTAGAATTATAAATGCTTTGGAGGACCGATCAGTCTACTACTATGAGAATACAGTGAGAAATGTCAGTGCGCTTGCATAGTTTGTATGGTGGTGATGGTGTGGTTCGTACACAAATGTATGACAAAAGTGGGCTTCTGCTGAACTTGGAAATATTATTTATGAAAGCCGAGGAATTAGCAACACCATCGGTTGGGAATATTATTTTCAACAATATTATTCCTTGTTTGTAGTTTGCCTTTCTTAGGACACAAAGTATTTTAGAACTTTAGATTTCTTTCTTAGTTGGAGTCTAGGATTTTATTTAGTTTCCTAAATACTTATCTAACTTGTTTAACAAGACTATGAGTCTTGTTTTATAAAAGGGAGAAGACGCAAAAAAAAGAAAGAGATGCACGACGCATACATCCTTGAAGCAGATCACGCAAAGTAAGACACGGAGAACACGAGCAAATAGATTTCTTGTAGCAACGATCCAAATCAAAGAGATTTTCAAAGTTGCGTAACCAACAAACAAGATCATCAAAAACTTTGCCACAAGACTTAAAGCCACGATCTTAATCACGAAAATTTTTGAAGTTGTGTAACCAACGGAGAAGATCATCATACCGAGGCGACGAGTATTTTGTGTATCAAGAGTTTGATACAATTGGTTTTTCATATATTACTTTTATTATTTTGTATTGATCTTAAACGTTATAAAGTAATATAGTTTTCAAGTTTGTACACCCAAGTTCAAAAGTACTTTTTACTTGTAAACTGAATTTAAATTGTTGTGTTCAAACTATTATTTTTATTTTTATTTCCGCTACTGTTTCTGAGATTCAGTTGATGTTAGGTCTGGTGACGTCTATCACGAAACCTAATATCATTTTTCTAAGTCATAAATCTACAAAATTACAATTGGCACCAGAGTAGGGTACTTAACTCTAAGTATTTCGTTCCTTGTTTTCTAGATTTGACATGATGGACGCTCAAGGGAA
>BMAC01008261.1:0-12127 GCA_014905375.1 Phtheirospermum japonicum
CTTCTACAATATTTGAAACTACTTCTAAAAATGTTTTGCAGATTTACACATAATTCATAATCAAACCCTTGAGAAAAATTATTAAACACCACGCATATTATAGATGATTAGCAGCCCCACCCCCAAACTTAGACTCTATCTTGTCCTCAAGAAAAAATAAAAAATAAGAAACAAATAAATAGTCAAAATGGGGAAAGAGCAAAGAGAGAAATCACCCGAATCAATGGCAAGAAAGTTCTCTAAGATCCACATATTTCTTCCCCTATTTTTTTTTTCATCTCACTCGATGACAGTGGTGGTGTGGGCTCAACTCGCTAGTTGAATCGACCTCCGGTGAGGCTAGCATTAACCATAGTCAGTGCCTTTTATTATCGTCGTCGGCTTGACGTGACACCCCCTATTTATTAGTCCAGAGAGGATTCGAAGGTGGTATCAAAACGAATGAAAATCTCATGACTTCAAGCTCCTTAAACTCCACTCGTTTCGAAATCGATTGCTTAACCGGATCTTTTTGACTTGGTGACAACTTCTCATGAAAAATACTGAACATAGTTCCACCCATCGTTTCTTTCTCATCCCACTCCAGCGTACGCATTATAAGCTTATTGATGCAACACTTCTTAAAAAACATAGAAAATTCTATAATTTTTTTAGATGTGTCAAGTAGAGAGGAATAAATCTCGACCGTCTTAAACTCCACTTGAACATACTTCACCGTGTCCTCCTTTACTTCTCGTACTATTTTAGAATCGAAAGGTATTAATCATGTTATGATCAGGACATGAACGAGAGAAATATCATGTTTATCAATTTCAGTAGGTCGGGTATTGGATGGCCCAATACCAAGCTGTTTCGGCTCTATTTCATCCTCGTCTCTATTTTTCTCATCTCCAATCATACTTATCAGCTTCTCGGGTACCTCAAGTGTCTTCCCACTTCGCAGCATGATGTCGTTCACATATCTTGAATTTATTACGATTGAGATAGAAATTCATCACCCACTTTCATGTCTAAACGACTAATGCACTCCGCCAATTGGATAACTTGACACTCTAAGTTTTTTATGCTTGCCATAGCGTCTTTCTGGTATTACAAAGTATTAGACACCAATGTTTTCATCATATCCCCTAGCGATGGTCCGGAATTTTGTTCAACCAATGAGTCGGGATAGTATTGTGGGTATTGATAGTCGAAGTGCAATCCGTCAAGCTCAAAAGGTTATCCATCCATTTCATACATAGCATCATAAACATAAAGTTGATGAGAGTATGTTGTCATTCCAAAAAATATCATTTGCGCTACCAAATACACGAAAGCCTTGTTCTCCACCTACTGGTATGGAGTGACCATGTACCCTGGCAGAAGAAAGTTGTAACAAAAGAAAACAAATTTGGGGGTGGGGGGTGGGGGGGTAGGGGGTGTTGTTGAATGAGACAAATCCTAAAAAAATAAAAATAAATAATAATAGTAGTATAGTAAAAACTCTCTATAGTATACTCTATATAGGAATAAACTCCTATAGTAATAAAAAAGTTCAAGTCCCAACTTGGTACTAGTTATAAATAAGAATAAACTCCACATTGTCATAAGTCATACATTTTTCAAGTCCCGTCTTAAGGGTTTATACCTCTATATAGGAATAAATGATTAATATATTATAAAAATATTTATTAATTATATTTTTGTTTATCAAAATCAATAACATATTTAAGATGACTTAAAATATTTATCCATAGTCGATTGTGACATCGACTTAATTTTATAGATCGATACTTGATCCTTCAATTTGCGAGTGCTCAATAGCTCGCTTGCATGTGATCCCTCTTGTTGAAGCCAAAATGATTCCAACTTATCTAACATAACTAAAGCTTCATGACACGAAACGTGTGGTATTTCAGCACTATCATCTTCCGAATTATCTCCTTCGTCTTCTTGCCTGATTCCCACAATAACTTTCTTCATCGGTTAAGACATAAGTAATTTGTCGCTCATCCAGATGATTAAGGAAGACATCAATATCCATTTCGTTGTGGTAGTGTAGTGCCTTAATTTGAGAGCTCAATTCAGTGAGTAATTTTAGCCTCTCTTCATCCATTTCACTTGCAACTTGTACTTCATCAACACTAGAGGTCCGAATCTTGCAATGTTTAAAGTAATTTTCAATCATTTTTGGCTTCACGTCTATTGACCAAGAAGCAACAGCATTTACAATTCCATCAAGGATAGATATCTTTGATGGTTCCAAAACACGATCTTCAATTCTTTTCAAGAGTATACAGTTGAACCTACGACGATAATAACCTTTAAAGTTCCTTATGATTCCTGCATCACATGGCTGAATTTTGGATGTGCTATTGGGTGGCAAATACATAACTGTTGTATGACGAAGAGGGGGGAGATGATCCTTTTTTTCATGAGCAGTACAATTGTCCAAAATGAGCAAGACGTTTCTGTCTAAACGATTATCGAACCACTTTAGCCATTCCAAAAAGAGTAAGGATGTCATCCATGCATTTGAATTCGCTCGATAAGTACAGTTGAGAGTATCACGGTTAATATTTTTGAAACATCTAGGATTAAGAAATTTACCAATGATCCAAAGAGAAGTTTGTCGGAGCCATCCCCATTGCAACAAATGACGATTGTAATTCTCTCTTTATTTTGTTTTCGGCCCTCCAACTGCTTTGTCGCAAGAGAATTATCAGCTTGCATTCGATAAAATAAACCGGTTTCATTCATGTTGTAAATGTCCTTCCATGCCCATTTGTCCAATTCTTCTCTTATCGAAGGCAAGCATGCTTCAATTTTCTCCATATCCACAGAACCTCTCTCACCAAAACGGCGATGTGATGACTTGCATGTCTTTGCTTGAATTTTCCTAACCACCCATTTGAAAATTCAAACGAGGTTGCTTCTGGATAAAGTTGCTTTAAGAAAATGTTTCCTTTTCTTTTAGTAATTCACCACTAATATTGACATGCTCTTGGTTACACACAAACCACTCATAAAGTGCAGACTCCATTAGTGGGTACTTTACCGATTTTATACGTATTGTATCCGGGTTCGGAACATCTTTTTCACGATCGACTGCCTTCTTGAACGTCTTAGATATTGTTGATTGTAATACTTCCAAACCATGAGTCTCTTTGAGCCACTTCATAAAATCCTTTTGCTTCCAACTAGGGTGCAAATCTTTCTTTTGTACAACTCAACTCTAATTTTTTCAGGAATTTGAATTCTTTTCTCTTTGGATGCCATTTTGTTTGATGTGTAGTACAAGAAGTATAACCCAAAGTTTTATACACATATATGGTCAAAGTTTATAGTCCCTAGATTCATTTTTTTGATTTAACTCAAGTGTATGTATTTAAATTGTCAAAGCTTATAGTCCCTAAATTCATTTTTTGATTTAACTCAAGTGTATGTATTTAAATTTTTTAGTCAAAACTATTAAATTAGTTACATGAACTTGTGAGATAGATAATATACAATGTATATGTTAAATTTATATTTATATTATTTTTTATACGAATTTTTTTTTTTTTTTTTGTAAAACTCTATACAAAAATAACTCCGTTTAGTAATATTTTTCCCAGTCCCAACGATATAACTGTATGGAGTTTTTACTGTAGTAGTAAAAGGGAATAAATATTAATTCTAAAAAAATGAAACCTATAAAAATTCAAGTAATATTCAAATATCACAATTTAAATGCGCCACTCCCCAACAATGGCGCCAAATTTTGACCGCTCGTCACAACGCGTTTAGTTTTAAATTTATAAAATTCTCCTTCCTTTCCTCCGCTAATTAGTAGTAGCGGTTAGTAAGGGTTGATCACATGAGAAGTGTGAATTAAATTGTAGTAATATAATATTAATTGAAATTATAAAAGCTAAACGAAAGGGATTGTTGAAGAGTTTTATATAAATACTAATAATAAAATAAACTAAAACGCAACGAAAATCTAGATAAGAATATAATAGAGAAAGCTTTTGGTTCACGGTTTCGTCTACACCCTCGCTCGACTAAATTTAATTAATTATGACAGCTAAACCTATTATTTTACCGAAATTATTAACCCTAAATAACATAAGCTCTGTTATTCGAACTCTCCCTTACCGAATAATTAATCAAAATAAGCTCATCAATTTAATCTAACTATTGGACAACCTAGAATAACCTCTCTAGATTTAATACAATAGTAGCTTTTAAAATTAGAAAAATAGGTTAATCTAAGTAATAAACACACATGCTCGGTTTATTTAACTTAGTTCATGTTATACCTAATAGAAATATTAGTTGCTACAAACGAATCAAATATGACAATAATTACGGATTGAAGGTTTAATTCTAGAGATAGATATGTAAAACTTAATCTAGGTGAGACAAATCCTAAAAAAAAATTATAATAATAATAATAGGGAATAATTAATTCTAAAAAAATAAAAATTTAAACCTATAAAAATTCAAGTAATATTCAAATATCACAATTTAAATGTGTCACTCCACGGAAATGGCGCCAAAATTTGACCGCGCATCGCAGTGCGGTAAATTTAATATTTATAAAATTTTCCTTACTTTCCTCCACTAATTAGTAGTAGCGGTTAGTAAGGTTTGATCCCACGAGGAGTATGAATTAAATTTTAATAATATAATATTAACTGAAATTATAAAAACTAAACAAAAGGGATTGAAGATTTTTATATAAAACTAATAATAGAAACAAACTAAAACGCAACGAAAATTTAGATGAAAATATAATAGAGAAAGCGTTCGGTTCACGGTTCCGTCTACACCCTCACTCGACTAAATCTAATTAATTGTGATAACTAATCTTATTATTCTTACGAAATTACTAGCCCTAAATAACAATAAACTCTGTTATTCGAATTCTCCCTTACCGAATAATTAATCGAAATAAGTTTTTCGATTAAATCCAACTATTGGACAACCTATAATAATTTCTCTATATTTAATGCAATAGCAGCTTTTAGAATTAGGAAAATATGCTAATTTAAGTAATAAACACACAAGCTCGGTTTATTTAACTTAGTTCATGTTATCCCTAATAGAAATATTAGTTGCTACAAACGAATCAAACACAACAATACTTACGGATTTAAGGTTTAATTCTAGCGATAGATATGTAAAACCTAATCTAGGTGATCAAGCTAGAAAAAGTAAAAAAAGAAAAAATATTAATTAATAAAATAAAATAACACAATAAACTCCATAGAAATAATAAAAAATCATCACGGGAATTAATTAAAATAAAACCAAGTTATTAGGGTTCAACATTCCCGGAACCGAAATAAATAAATTAGCTACGCATAATATTTAAAGAATAATATATATATATATATATATATATATATATATATATATATATATATATATATATATATATATATATATATAATTAAAATAATATATAATTATGCCACGTTAGGAAAAAAATCCGATCAAAGCTCTTTTGGACCTTTTTTGATGTATTGGTTAACTTAGCAGATATGATTTGATTAAGTTGAATCACGCCACGTCAGCAAAAAAGCTCGATCGAACTTTTTTTGTACCTTTTGATGAATTTGCCAACTTAATAGACGTTGTTTGATGATGCCCAACATCGCGTACCTTTTCTGAAATGTGGCCAACATAATATACCAAAAATGAAATTCTCCCCGTTAGTAAGGGGTATAGAGGTGTTGATCCGATTATTAACCGGCTGGTTAATTAATCGGCGGTTAATTTAACCGCAATTTGTTTAATCGTAACCTAACCGGCTGAGAACCGGTTAAGGTTACGGTTAAACCCGTTAACCTAACCGGGCGGTTAACCGGAAAATCGGCGGTTAACCGCCGATTTTTATTTATTTTATTTTTTTTTAAAAAGCAGTCGATCAACTTAATTTCTGTCGATCGACTGACACTTTGTCGATCGACAGGAAGTCGATCGACAGAAATGCAGCCGATCGACTTTTTTTTTTAAACCGGTTAACCAGCCGTTAACCGCGCAGTTACGGTTAGACGGTTCCGCCGGCCACCGGTTGACGGTTACGGTTATAATCGTGACCGCCGGTCAATGGTTAACCGTAACCGGTCAATCAGTTATTAATTGGCGGTTAACCGTAACCGGATCAACACCCCTAAAGGGGTAAAAGTATCATACATCGACTACATGGTAGAAATCCCCACTTTTAAAAGTCTACTAGTGATATGATTTTATTTTTTTTTTCTAACTTGTTTTTATAACGATTTTCAATTTTTCTAAATATAAGGAGCTAAAATGGAAATATAGTTGAAAACATTAAATTCACGCCAACAAAAGTTGCTTGACTTCAATGTCGCATATATCCACTTTCAAGTACATTAGACTATCCAGACTAATTTCAAGAAAACGAACTTTAATATTGACTTTTAAATTTTAATACATCTATCCATACAAAGTTCTTAGCAAATCTCTTACATTATATAAATACACCTACCCACGCACAAAACTTAGACACAGATACACATAGCGAAAATGATGATATCTCATACTCGTTATATTGTGTTAGTAACTATTCTTACATTAGGAGTGACAACTATGAGTATCAATACTGAGTTGGGCCAACGCCATGAACTATCCGTTATTAAACGTCCACGTTGCTTAGGCATTGTCAATTTCATCGTATATTGCGCAGCTTCTATAAGCGCTTATTACCCAGGCATTGGATTTCATGGACCTAGTGAAAGATGCTGCAAATATGCTCGCAAGGCTGACATTTTGTACTTTTGCAAGAAATACCTGAATACTAGGATTTATAGCTCATATAGCGTGGTGATGGTTGCATCATATTGTGGTAAACGACTTCCAAAGGGTACAACGTGTGGAAGTAAGTCTTATTTCTAACCTTTTCATGTTTACTTTTCTATATGTATCGTAGTGAATTCTCAATAACATGATAAATAGAATAGAAAAAATTAGGAATCTTTTTATGTGATAAATGTGAATTGTAGAAAATTATTGAGTGATAATTGAGTACAGAAAAGAGGTGAGTAAATTAATTAATTAAAATGAATCACGAATATTATTGAATAGACAATGCCAAACATGTCGTTTATATATAAACTTTGTACTAAACATTGCATATTTATTTTCATTTTGTTGTCACGTGAGATTTTTTAGGTTATGTTACAAAGACGTTACTTCAATAGATATCCAACTAGAGGCGTCCTTATTTGACTGTCTTATACTCTTAGATCTGTTGTCATTTAGTGAAACCGGAAAACATTATGCAACTTGAACTTTGATCATTTTCATTTACAATTGAAAGTATAACTACGAACCTGGATTCACTTGCAACTTTCAGTCAACCAAATATTAAAATATTTTAATAATATCCGCCCATCCACTCTACTTTCGTCAGCGCAGTGTCAACCGCAAAGTTTTACCGGATTATTGCAATTCTTGTTAGCTAGAGGTAGTGAAAGTGAAAATCCACAAACTTAGAGCTTTAACAAATAGGCAAACACTTGTGTTAGGCCAGATTAACGGGTCATGACCCGTTAGATCATCTGACCCGATACTATAATGTATTGATTTTTGTATTGTAATGTATTGATTTTTGTCTTGTTCTAAAAATCGTCCTAGGCGCTAAGCGCCACCAATCCGCCTACGATTTTCAAAAATCGGCCAAAGAAATCGCTGGGCGCCCAGGCGCCGCCTAGGCGCCCTTGGCGCCCAAGTCGGCGCTTAGGCGCCAGGCCAGTTTTTTTTTTTTTTAATTTTAATGGCCTGAAACGACGTTGTTTTGGGGCCTATTTTTTATTATTTTGATTTTTTAATATATGTTATGGTATTTTTATTTGACTAATGAACTTATGGATTTATATTGTTTTGAACTTTGAATCGAACAATCGCTTTAAACTTGTGAATTGTAACTTGTTATTATTACTTTAAGTTTTGAATTATCATAAACTTTATTGTGTAGCAGGTAGTATGTTGAACTATTAAATGGTTGGATGTAATGTTGTAAATCAGGGTATTTATTCTCAAATTCTAGGCCCCATTTAGACCCCAACTAGGCCCCGCCTAGGCATCCTAGGCGCTAGGCGTTGGCCTGACGCCTAGCAGCCGCCTAGCGGTTTTTAGAACACTGGTGTTTGTAATGTAAAGTATTAGTTTTTCATAAACCTCTAACCCATGCATTGGTATCTTGATTTTTTGTATTGTGATGTATTTATACTATGATGTATTGATTTTTTATTATAATGTATTGGTTTTTGCACTATAATGTGTTGATATGAAATTTTGGCCTAACGGATGATCCGTTAGTTAGGCCTAACAAGAGTGTTGCCCTAACAAATATTAGGTTGCATTTTTCACTTCACAAATTCGGCATGTTTAAGTTAGCATTTGTTGGTATTCTAATTTTTCGTATTCAGAATTCTGAGATATTTTGAGTTCTGTGAATAATATAAATTTTCATTTGTTATAGGATTGAATCCTTTACTTTTTACTATAAATGTCAAATCAAGTTTGAAAAGTGGATAATAATGTATTATTATATTATTTTTGATATCAAATCATGTCTGAAATGATAGTGTATTATTAAGTTACATTTAGTAATATTTAATTATTTAGTTGTAAGATATTGTTTTTTGAGTTTTAGAACAAACGAGTATTCGGTATTTTGAATCCCGAATCCGGTATTTGCAATCCTAGCCCAAATAGGCCATTGTGGTTTCAGTATAAAATGAAAATTTTGATATGCCTGTTTTATTTTTGTTTCATTTTTATTGAGTATCGAACTATATTGGAATGGTACATATTGTTTTAATCAAAATAATAAATAAGTAAATAAATACGTAATTGGGTTTGAAATTTGGAGTTGTATGCTTTGGTAAAGGCACACTGTTAAACACCAGTCCAAACTAGGGCGACCTAATGGATTCAGGTCGCACGAGTACAGAGTTGATCAGTGACCTGATAACTTAGGTCGCACGAGTGTCGATCTGATCAGCGACCTGATAAATTCAGGTCGCATGAGTGCTGACCTGATAGGTCGTATGAGAGGTCGTCATAAGAGCCCACTGTGATTACTTTGAGCCTACACTACATTAGATGATACTAGCCCTAGTTCGGTACAATCCAGCCTGATACAGCTGTCAAATTGTACTGTAGCATTATTAGTCACACATTATAGTCGTTGTCAAGATTCTAGCCACATGTTCTAGAGCAACTATAATCATCATTGTTGCTATATATAGTTGTATGCTTCACTGATGTAATGTATGAAAACTATTAATCAAAAAGTATATACTGAAATTTTATAAGCTCGTCATTTACTTGCATAAGCTCACCATGAGCTCACCATTTTTCTTTCATGGTATCAAAGTAGGATTGAAGGCCTAAGTCTGATATCCTGTTACATCAAAATACCTGATAATAGCTCTTCCTCCTCAGCCCAAACCTTTTCACCTCTACATCCAATCCTTTATCCTCAAAGTCAACTCATTTTAACCAAATTAGATGAGAATAATTATTTGATCTAGAGACGGCAGGCCTTAACAACCATCAACAGAATTCCCTTCAAGATAAATCCTATAAAACCCCTCTTGAGTGTCTCTTCAATTAGAAAGCTGATTACAGCTTCCTTAGAGTCTTTGGTTGCCTCTGCTATCCTCATATCAAACCCTATAATTCACACAAGCTTCAATACAGGTTTATTCCAAGTACCTTTATTGGTTATAACACCCAATACAAAGGATACAAAGTTTTGTTACCTTCTGAAAAGTGATAATCTCCAGAAATGTTGTGTTCAGTGAGCACGAAATCCAACATAACTCAAAACAAGTTACTAACTCTCAACATTTCACCTTGTTCCCTTTGCCACCTATCCTAACACCACCTCAATATCATACTTTACCCATCTCACCTTCTCAAACAGACACACCATCAACACCTTTACATAATGATCTCTTACCTTCAACCACATTACCTAATCAAACTCCTTCCTCACATCAATCACCTTAGCATACTCACTCCAACACAACTCAAAGATCCAACACTATAGTCCCACTAGTTGTTCAACTCCTAACCTTTTCTAATGATCACCCTAGTCCTTCTGCACCATGTCAGCCTCGGAACCTACATCCTATGCTGAATAGGTCTAAAGCAGGCATACATAAGGCCAAAATACTCTATGCAGAAATAATACATGAGGATGATGATGAACCATTGAATGCATATCAAGCTCTTAAGATTGGACTTTGGAAACAAGATATGCAGGCTGAGTACATGCACTGATCAATAATCACACTTGGACTTTGGTCCAGCACCTGAGGGGAGAAATGTAATTGGTTGCAGATGGGTGTTTGAGACTAAGAGAAACACTGATGGATCTGTTGCTAGACAAAATATAAGATTCGTTGCTCAATGTTTCTCTTAGAGAGTTGGTTTTGATTTTTTTTTAACTTTCAGTCTAGTTGTCAAGCCAACAACAATAAGGGTAATCTTAAGTCTTGTTGTTTCTTGTGGATGGGATCTTAAGCATCTTGATATATTAATAGTGAATTCCTGCATGGAGATTTACAGGAAGTGTTCTATATGAAACAACCTTCAGGTTTTGAACAACAGAAGGATACAGCTTATCTGCAGACTCACTAAGGCTATCAACGGTCTTAAACAGGCCTCTAGAGCATGGCTTGACAAAATTCAAGGAATACTTCATGGTCATGTCTTCACAGGTCCAAAGGCTGATGCTTTTCTTTTCTACAGATTGAATAATGCCTCAAGAACTTATCTCCTCATCTATTTAAATGACATACTGATTGCAGGGAGAAATAAGGATGAGATCGCTTCTGTTGTTGCCAATTTGAAGATGGTTTTGTCACTCAAAGAGCTATACAATGTTAAACGGTTATTGGGAATTCATTTCACCACATCCCCAGATGAGATGCATCCTTTGAACACAAGCTGGAGAGCACTAAAACAAATCTTGAGATACTTAGCAAGCACCATTGATCATGAATTGAGAATAACAAAAGTTCAAAATTTAAATTTGACTGGATTTTCTGATTCTTATCGGGCTACTGATCTAGATGATAGGAAGTCCATAAGTGGTTCTTCTATCTACCTTGGAAACAATCTTGTGTCATATAGTTTAAAGAAGTAGGTCTTTGTGTCATGAACGAGCATTGAGGCAGAGTACAGAAGTTTGGCAAACACTGCAGCTATAATGATGGATAGGATATATGCTCAAGGAGTTAAAGATTGGATCAGTTAAGACACCTACTGTTTGGGTGTATAATTTGAGCACTATTGCTTCAACCTCAAATCCAGTTTTGCATGCACGAACTAAGAACATTGAACTTGATCACTATTTTGTTAGGACAAGATTATTTCACAACAGCTAACTGCACAGCATGTTCCTTCTTCAGATCAGATAGCTGATATCTTGACAAAACCTTTGAGCGAGCAATACTTCACCAAGCTCAGAGACAAGCTGAGAATCATGTCTAAGAGCTCATTCGAATTGAGGGGCGGTGTTAAACATCAGTATAACCTAGAGCAACCTAATGGATTCAGGTCGCACGAGTGCTGACCTTATAGGTCGTATGAGAGGTCAGGATAAGAGCCCGCTGCAATTACTTGGAGCCTATACTACATCAAACGTTGCCAGCCCTAGTTCAATACAATCCAGTCTGTTACAGCTGTCATATTATATTGTAGCATTATTGGCCACACATTATAGGTAGTCGTTGTCAGGATGTACTGTAGCATTTCTAACCACATGTTACAGGGCAGCTATAGTTATATGTGTTGTGATATATAGTTATATGTTGCACTGATGTAATGTATGAGAAATATTGATCAAAAAGTATATACTAGAATCTTATAAGCTCGCCATGAGTGCGCCTTTTTCTTTCACTCACAATTCATTGGAAGTTGGAATTAATGATATATGTGTAGTTGATATCATATTATAGCCTATATGGATGATTCTATGATATCGAGACTATATCATTTTTCACTTAATTATAACCATGAGGTCATTTTACGGGATAAGTAGTGAAGTAGATCAATAAGATGTAAATGCAGGAGGTGGGGGGGCATGGTGCGCACCGTAGTCATTATGTAAATGCAG
>BMAC01008286.1:0-12460 GCA_014905375.1 Phtheirospermum japonicum
AGTCCTTGTAAAAACTATGATGTTTTATCATTTCATTTTTTTTTATATTTTGGTTGCATTTATAAAGCAAGGGAAAGCATGTGCAAGACATGGACGACTGATTTATGCCCTTCAATTGTCAAAAGGCTTCAATTACTCATTGATCAAGCAAGGGGTTGGCCAGTAACTCAGTCGTCGGAGTCAGTTTTTGAAGTGCACAGCAATCCATCGATGGAGGTGAAACTCGATTACCGAACCTGCACGTGCAGACAATGGAAAATTTGCGAACTGCTATGTTCGCATGCTTTGGCATGCATCTTGCGCACCGGCAGGCCTATTTCAACATAAGTGGATGAGTTTTACCATGCTGATGCGTACATACATTGTTACTCGTATCCTATTCAGCCGGTTCCAATGTTCGGAAGGTCACAAGATCCTACCGACACACGAATAGTGATTCCACCGACGACTAAGTGGTCACCTGGAAGACCAAGTAAGAAAAGAATCTTGTCACAAGGCGAGCACATACCAAGAAGAATTAAATGTGGTAGATGTGGTCGTGTTAGGAATCATAACAAAAAAGTTGCACCGAACCACTTCAGTGAACACAACATATCAAGCCTTCTTCTTCCTATTAAAGTTTATTATTTTCTCCAATAAATACAATGATACATTGGTAAATGTGCATTATTATGGAGTAATCTTAAACTACATTATGTCATATAGTTTATCGAATTTTCCTGAATAACTATTTCATTGAGTTATATTGCATTAACACTTTTTTGTTCATAATTTCTTTGTAGTAATAGTTTGCTATTCCTGTGAGTAGTTGTATATTTTCATTGAGTAGTTCTGAATTATTAAAAGTAACTCTAAATTTTCATATTAGTTTGGAATAGTTCTGAATAGCAATCATATATCATAGTTTATAATTTCAGCGCACTACGTAATTATCACAATTTAGTTCGTAATTACTTATAACGGATTGTGTTTCCCATGTCGTTTATGATTTACCAAAGTATTCAAGTAATTCTCAATTATTCTAGTATTTTCAGATCTTTATATCTTAGAATTGTTGTGTAGTTCGCTATTTGACCAGTAGTTTGTAATTGGTCATATATAGTGTTTCAGATATTTGTCCACATTTATCGTAGTAGTTGTACAATAGTTACTAAATTCAATATTGACTATTACATGTCAAGTAGTCCTGAACAACTATTTTAATTTACCAGTGTAGTTCACAATTCTACCAGAATTATTCTATTACTTTTCAGCTTTTTATGGACTCTAACTGCAGTGTAATTCGCAATTTTACTAAAGTTATGATTATTCTATTATTTTAGTAATTTTCAGATTTTTACAGCTTCTATTTGCAGTGTAGTTTGTAAATTTACAAGAGTAGTTCGCAATTAATCATATAATAGTGTTTCAGATTTTTGTCGTGTATGATTCCACATCAAGTAGTTCAGAATTATCATAATAGTTTCAAGTGGTTCTAAAAAGCAATAATAAATGACTCAACTCAAGTAGTTCGAAATTGCAGTGTAGTTCGCGATTTAATAAAGTAGTTGCGAATTATAATAGTAGCTTGGAGTAGTTCTGAAATGCAGTGTAGTTCGCAATTCACTACATTAGTTCACAATTATTCATGTAATAGTGTTTCAGTTATTTGTAGTGTAGATTATTAGTTATGAATTATTCTAGTATTTTTCAGGTTTTTTTTACAACTTCTAATTGTAGTATAGTTCGCAATATTAAGAGTAGTTCGCAATTGGTCATATAATAGTGTTTCAGAATTTTATCTTGTATAATTCCACATTATTTCAAATAGTTCCGAATTATCATAATAGTATCAAGTGGTTCTGATAAGCAATAATACATGACTAAACTAAAGCAGTTCGGAATTACAGTGTAGTTCGCAATTTAATAAAGTATTTCACAATTAGTCAAATAATAGTGTTTTCATATATTTGTCATGTAGATGATCATAGTAGTTGTATAGTAGTGACTAAATTCACAATTGACTATTATATGACTAAACTGAAGTAGTTCAAAGTTATCAAAGCAGTTATATATATTTCAGTTTAGAATTTCAATGTAGTTCAGAATCTTAATAAAGTAGTTCGCAATTGGTCATAGTGAAACAACAGAATGCAATTTTACCATAGCTGTTGAACGACAAGAGAAAAAACTGTAAAATGAATCAGAATGCAACATAATATATTATTTTAAAATGTCGTCAACAAAATAACGTACACCAAGTGTGTTCATATTCAAGAACTTTTCTCGGAACACCATCATTCTGAATGCATAAAATACTATTGTCTTCAACAAAAAAAAAAAACACGCTACATCAGATTGGGCGACATATCATAGTTTTGAGCTTCATTACAAACTTGGGCTAACTATTGCTTCAATGAGTTCAGCCTTGAACATATTCATGACATCACTGCCAAAATCCAGTGGAAAGTCTTGGTTCAACACTACATGCTTCATGAAGTAGCATGTAAAGACCACACAGTCATTCCTTTAGAATTCACACAAATATTTTTGTCGTTGACTAAAATGTAATTTACCTAATTTTAATAAAAAAAAAAATTCAACATTGTGATTTTCTTACGCCTGCCCTTGTGAAGGTAACCCATTAACCGGGACAACAGGTAGTTAGCATTGTTGTGTTGAGAGCTGGAGGTTTACTTTTGCCTTTTCCCCGACTTAGCATTAATGATCGTCTTCTACATTCACAAAAACGTAACAATTTCAACGATTTCAGAATTTACACTAGAAATGTCTTGAATTAACAACTAACTAGGTAATAATTTACACCAACGTACCAGTTTCACCACGTCTGCGAGGTAGTTATCTTTAATAGTGCTCTTACGAGGCCTCTTCGAATTGTAAAACCTCCAATGCTAATTCCCGACGTCAAAAACTAACAATGTCCAGTGGTTGTCACCCAAACCATTATTGTTCCCCGTGGACAACATTGGAAATAAAATCAGCGACTCCTCATCCCGTGACGCTATCACAACTTCATTTATCAATTCTTCGCTTTTGAACCGAATGATACGCGTCTGCATAAAATAGACATACTTTTGTTATAATGGACGGAAGAAATATATTAAAGTTGAATCATTACAACTGGTTGTGAAGAAACTTACCCAACAATCCGCTCGAACAATAGTAATTTTTTTCTTTGGTCTAAAAGTCCTCATCAGGTGTCCTCCGTAAGCATCAACAACCTTTCATGTATTAGTACTATCGAAACTTACACCACAATCTAATATACATTATATGATGGAGCATTTATACGACTAGTGACACTTATGCAGTTGCTGATGTACACCCCTTTAGTATATCCATGATTTGTTTCACGGCCACAAGGACAATAAATTCCTCATTGTGGAAATCTGTCTCGCTGAACAAAAAAAAAATCAATTAAATTGTGTGTGATTTTAAAAGGGAAAAGAGAGTATGGCATTAGATATTTACTCATCACTTCTCCTAAATTGTGCATGACACATCATTTACAAAATAGGAAAAAATCAACCACATTGCAAAAAAGGCTAAAAACGATTGTATGACCACTTATGTAAGTCCCTTGTTGTATTTATCTAAGAAAAGATCCAGGCGTTTATCGAATAAGTATTGTGTGTAGTGCTCAACAAATTTATGGTCAAGCATCCGTAGAAAAAGAAATTTATCTTTATACTTCACTGCATCGCTTGAAACAATCGGATCTTCTTTTTTCCGCTAAGCTAGATTTGGCCCGTATTCGAAGTCGTCATCAACCATAACTTTCCTTTCTTTCATCTTAATCCTCCTTATCATTGAATTTTGATTTGCCATTGTCTCATTTACCGATTCTAGGGTACGAGCAGAATGTAGATCCGGACTACTCGTAGGATGTGCCTGTATTACAGCATGCACTATTGGCTCAACTACATCCACATACCACCTGTTCAGAATTATATGACAAGTTAATTAATATTTATGGTTGCACAAAGTTTAAAATATAAAAAATTTACTCGATATATGGTGTTTTTAGCTAACCTGTCGTCAAGGTTGGTAATCGATTCCGATTAGATTTGATTGAGTTTTTTTTTTGCTCCTCAAGCCTCAACTCAAGTTGGGAAGCTCGGTTATTTGATTCCCAAAGCTCCTTCATCCTTAAATCATACTCTCTGTGGAGCTCCAATAATTGGGTCAACCTAGTCGCTAGCTCTTCACTCACGTGCCAGATATTATTATCCTTTTTTTTTTTCAATTCTTCCTCTGCTCTCTTTAACTTCAGCACAAGATCGCCATATGGCATTTTCTCACCATCTGGAGTCAGTTCCAAGATACTTATTGGTACCGCATTTATAACATTACCAAGGCCTTCCAGATGAGTTATTTATTCTTTTAACCTTTTGTTCTCCACCTCCAATCTACCAAAGGTTACTTGTAGCTCATTGTTAGTTTTTAAGAGGGATGCAAATAGCTTCTTTGCAGCGAATAACCTCTCCCTCGAGACCTCTAAATTCTTTATATGGACCGTCATCATCATTTCCTACACCACTCTCGCCATCATTAGATCGTTGAGTAGAGTTTCCAGCCATCATTCCTTCTCGATCATTCTTACCGGCCTTCCACTTCTTTAGTCGTTCATAAGAACTCACTTACAGGGTGGTCGGTTGGAGTTGGCATGCAACAACCTGGGCAAAATAAATTTATATACATGTTGATCGCAGCTTTATTAGCTAATAAGTACATTCACCGAGGCACACATAGTAAAACTCATACTCTGTAATACAAATCAAACTACACATCACCACTAATCGAAAATCAATAGACAAATACCAATCTACCCAGATTTATAAACAATTTAAATAACCAGACATCGGGTAAGATACTACGCACAATCTTCATCACCGGACAATCTATACATACCTGATCTTCCGCGATCTCCAAAAACAGCCGCTTGTTGACCACATCTTTCATCTTCGGCTGGTGCCACTTCACCAACCGTGAAACCTTGTAAAGAAGACCATCTCTTTTGTCGATGATATATGTATGCTCGAACAACTAGTACTACAATAATTCAAGAAAAAACAAATTGCAGATCATAATTTAAACATGTCAAAATTTATATATTTAAATTAATTTTTTGGGTCATTATCGTGGCATAAGTATTATCGTGCAACCTTTCACTTGGTATGGATGTTAATGGTTGGATACCATTGAATCAATGAGCAACGTTAGTATCTCACCGCTCCAATTATAGTTCCTCATATTGTCAAGGTTCTCGACATACTCCACTCAACCCCATGTTAATGCAACACCATTATGGGGGGTGGGGGTGGGGGGAATTGTTGCAAACAGAAGCAACCAAAAGGACACACTACATCCTCGATGTCATTTATTAAGGCGTCATCACCCCATCTAGACAACACTTCTCTTAGCTTGTCTTTAATCAGTTTCTCGTTTAAAACACTATTACCTGTGAACATTCTCGTGCAGAAGCTCTCTTCACTCTTTTTCCCCATAAACTGTTCTACACTTTTATCATCATCGACAAAATCGAAAATAAGCTGCACATCCTGCTTTGTCATACCTACTTCAGTACTACCTAGCTTAAATTTTTGGCTTCTAGGATTAAAAATGTACATAATGTCTTAAGTGATATTATTTATCCTATGACAATCAAAATAAACTATACTACGTAAGTAGATGCAAATGGCGTCTTCCGCATAACCTCAAAATGTTTGGCACATATTTTGTCATTGTATTCAAAAAAGACGCTGACGATGCTTGACATGCTAAACCGGAATTTCTTGGAAATAAATCACGCACTACGTTATTCAATAATGGTTGATTTACATGAATATCGAGCCATCTTGAGATCACAACAAAAACTAACAATGTACAGTATAACAAACATAAACACTAAATTTGCAATTACATACTAATGGAGTTAGTGCTCAGCTTCTTACTCTTTCTTCTTCTTGCTTTTTCTTGGAATAGACATCTCCCCGGTTATCCTGAGTAAAATACCAATTATTTAGTTCCAATTATATTTTAAGAGGTAAAATATATGGAAAAATCTAATCATTGTACAGTCTAACATTAAATTATTGACATAAATTCAAAAACAAAGAAAGTCAACCATTGAATGGACAAAGGTTTCTAAGGGTAATGTTATCTGAACTTAGAGTAGTTATATTTTTTTTAGGAAGTTTAAAATTGAATGGAGTATTAGCTTGCATAAATATATTATCAATAGTAGTTTGGATTTTTTCTTAAAATAAAATGCATCAAACATACTTAGTATATAAATAATAATGACTTAGTCAATCATGTAAAATAAACTAACCCGTTACTACTAATGACTCAACCAATTACAAACTAGTTTTTCAGTTCCAGACTAGCCAGTCATATCAAAAAACTGCAGTCGAAAAATGATAAACTTGTAGTAGAAATATTAAACTAGTAATTCATATCAAAACTACATAACAAAGTAGTTAAAGTAGCAGCATAAATAATAAACTAAACCCACGAAAGGTGAAGAGTCCCATTATGATACATCCTCGAAACTAGTAAGTCATTAAAATCAAAACTACATGACAAACCAATTACATATGCAGCATATATACTAAACTACTCCTACAAAAGGTTAAGAACCTCATTATGATACAACCTGCAAAGCTTGTTAATCTTCTGCTTATAACAAACTGCCCCGTTACTACTAATGACTCAGTCAATCACAAACTACTTATTCAGTTCCAAACTAGTGAATCGAACTTTTTACACTTACTTTTTATTAAAATAAAAGTTCATCCGCAAGAGAACGGAGTAATTGTAAGTGGTAAGTTTGACTCGAGTCGAATCTCTCGATGAAGACTAATCGGAAGTAATTTTCGTGTTTTATTCACGAATAAGAATACAACGAAAAGCTATTCTAAACACGCGGTCAAATTTTGATTTTAAAGTTATAATAACTAAATGATGATTTAAACGACTAGCAATGAAACCAAACACTTTGAAAAGATTAAGAAAATGGGGGTCTATGGCTCTAGAATCGTCTCCACGATCAATTGGCATTTCATTGAACACTTAATCTACGAGTTGGGTTTGTCAATCCCAACTTGTAGATTAAATACCCGACAATCCCAATTGATGGTTCTAGACTCATCTAGGCACCAGACCTGTGAATCTTAACCAACAATCATCAAGTAATCCAATAATACAAACTCAATGCAAACATGAACACAATTAAATATAAAACCCTTGAAATGACACAAGAACTAAACAATGGTGAATAATTAACCTTCATTAACAAATATATCATAAATTCCAATAATTAAAATAAAACTCATACGCAAGAGAGTCGATAATCCCAAACATATATTGAAAATAACGAGAAAGTGCAACAGATAAATAATGAAAGGTTACCTAATTAGAAAAGTTCTAACAATTTTCAAAGCCAAAGGATGAGAGCTAATAAAGCTTGCTTGATGCTACATTACGATTCTACAAACTAAGCTAATTCACTATGAATTCGATGCTTGAAAATGAAAGAAAAATGAAGAAAACAAGAGAGGGATTTGAGCTTGTGAACCCTAAGGGGTTCAAGCGCTTGTTTTCTAAAAAAAAATGTTATATTTATCGGGGTGAAATGATGGCAATATAGTCATTTTGCCCAAAATGGCCAAAATTGGTCTGACCATTAATGCTGGAAAATAGCCCAGTTGATGGCACGTCGATGGCGTATCGATTGGGCATCGAAGACGCGTCGAATTGGCATCGAAGACGCGTCGAATTGGCATCGACGGCGCATCGACTGGGCGTAGATGCACGCATCGATCGATGGTTGTGCTTCTCGGGTCCGAGTTGTGTTTTCATCAAATCAAACCAGTTGTGATCCTCGGGAACGCTCCTAAGCTTGTTCGACTATCATAAAACAAAGAAAAGCAAAATAATATAAAAAATTACAAAAAGTAGAATGGAAATACGAAAGGTATTAAAAAGATGACAAAAGTTACGAAAATACAAAATAAGGAAAAATGGGACAAAATACGACTAAAACCTGACTAAAGCGCACACGACAAGATACAAAAATATACGAAAATCATACACAAATATGTACGAATCAACTAGTCAGTCATATCAAAAAACTGCAGTTGAAAAATTAGAAACTTGTCGTAGAAATATTAAACTAGTAATTCACACCAAAACTACATAACAAAGTAGTTACAATAGCAGCATAAATAATAAACTACACCCATCAAGGGTGAAGAGTCCCATTACAATACATCTTGGAAAGCTTATCAAGTCTATGCTTATAGCAAAATGCCCAGTCAATAACAAACTACTTATTCATTCCCTAACTAGTCTGCCATTACACAAAGTGACATTACAGTCTAAATGACTAAATTTATAACTACAAATCTCCGGAAGAAACGACCTTTGCAAATTGGGCAATCACAACAGTCATAATATACCAAAATTGCAAAATAGTTATCATAAGATCACAAATTAGCATACTATGTCATAAACTACACATAAGATCATAACACACTCTGTCACCCAAACCCAAGATTCTAAACTACACATTGAATCAAAAACTAGTAACTCGATCATAAATTGCACGGCTAAATTATATAATTATACATCGAAGAACACAATGATTCTTGCTAATTATGCAAGCTCTAAATCTAAACTACTTACCAACAAAAAACAAGCTATGTTTCATTCATTCACAAAGGATTATGTTCTAGCTTCCCCAAAAATGTATAGAAAATAATTACAAACTAAAAAAAACATTAAGTTCGGCAGAACTACACAACTTACTTGTTACGGGGATTCTTCTTTGCCCTCCTTGATATATTGCCAGGGTTATTTATAACTGACCAAGTCAACTAAACTTCGAAGAGATTTTCATTGATTTCTCTGCCCAAATATTGATTTCAAACTATCCGGCCACCAATTTCGCACTTTGGGTTCGTATCGAATTTAATATGTGGGAAGATTGCAAACTAATTTCCAAAATCACTCTCAAATCCGCAAGGTATTGGGTTTGAATTTGAGTAAAGCTTGAAAAGTTGAAGCCGAATCTTAAAGGAAAATCAATGGAGTTATGTGGGTTTCTCCAAATTAGAAACTGATTTCCAGAATCAGTTCGGATTTTTCCTTGTTTTGGGTTCGCAATTTTTGTTCGAGGTGAGAAATTAAACTTCTTGATTTTTCTTCAATTACGGTTAACAAAAGGGAGGAGAGAGATGAAAGAAATATTTAATTTCACACTCGTGGCATACGGGTACCAATCTCAGAGGGTAATATTGTCTAGACTTAGCATATTATAATTATTAAGAAAGTTTATATTTGGTAGGACTATTAAAAATATTTTCTGTCTCTTGAGTAGTTGAGAATTTTCTCTAATTTTTATTGATTTTTTTATTTCTTTATTTAATGTACATACCATCAATTATATTGTGTGTAAAAGAGATTTATTGGGAAGGGAAAATGAGTTTTTTTCCCCCACATATTTGGTGCTAGAAATACTAACAATCATATTTTTGCTTTTTCTCTGGTAAGGTATATTTGGAGAAAGGATGTAAAATATATTATTTTATTATATCAACCAACCTTTTTTAATTTTTGTAAAATAAAAAGTGTGTTATTAATTTTAGAATGATAAAAATTTATCTTATATACATTGTGTGAATAAATACACATCTATCTACATTCATTTAATTAGTGTGATATATTGTTTTATTCTCTTTCCAATTCCACAATAAATTTACAGAAAGGATTTAAATTAGACACATGCCTAAAAAATCTAACCTGCTCCCTCTGCCATTTATGGAGCTTTAATAAATATATTTTGATTTGCTCAAATTGTAGTACGATTTATGGTGACTTATATTGTGCACTTGTGCTGCAAAAACGAGAGGAGCGCGTGCCAGATAACCAGCGCAATAGCTGTTTTTATAGGACACCAAAGGCGCGCATTTTGCCGATTTCCACCTCTCTTTCTTTTCCTTTTCATGTTCTTTTTATCACTTCTTGCAAATTCATCCCCCGGGTTTTGGTACTTTCCGAATTTCACCCTAAACTTTGTTCCTTTTCTTATTATACCACAACTCATTATTAGATTTAGAAAGTATCAACATGTGCGGAAAAACTTTCTTTTGGGAAAATGATGTGCACTGGTGTCTTTAACGAGTTAATCAATTTCATTGTTATACTAGCATTTTTGTTTTATTTATTATAACATCATATAACCTTTTGTATTCTAGTGTTATATATGTATTCATTCATTCGTAATTACAGCTATATTCCTCTAATGTTACGATTATAATTTTTTAACTATGGTCAAGCCTTTAATAAAAGATGTTTATTAAAAGTCGATTTGGATGATTCAATACATATTTCACTCAAATGAAATAAATGTAAATTGTGATTTGAGATAATTGGTACCATATATTTTTTTAGCAAACCATCAACTTTCATTAATAATGATGGAATTATTTAGCATTGGTTGAAAATATAATGAAGACACAAGCAAATCAATCAAAATATAAATAAATTTATCGGTTAGATCTACCGGGCATACAAAAATAAAATTAATGTATTTAAAAATTAATTTTAAAAAACTATCATTTAACAAATCTTGTAACAATAAAATTAATTTTGGGGTAATCACTAAATCCATGAAAAATCATTGAAGTACATATAATAACAGTATCACAATAACTGAATCTTATATATAAACACCGATTAAACAAAACATCGAACAAGATATATCACTACACACTCTTTTTAAACGAGATAAGTATGAACTTGTTAATGAGACACGATCTCCTATAACCTAGTAGTAGTAGTAGTAGTAGTAGTAGTAGTAGTAATAATAATAATAATAATAATAATAATTTTCCTTGTCCTCGTAACACTAACACGTGTGGGTGATGAAAGAGAAAAAATCGGCTAGGTTTAGATAAATGAGTGCCTTTTAGAGTGAGAAAGGATCCTTCGATCTTACATGAAGCTGTATTTATGTTGTGATAGTTTACGATCATCGTTGTTTATGGATTACTTGAATCGATATTTAACTACCAAGATTATCTCAAATGAATTGTTGGATGAGCTTAAATTTCTTATAATAGTAAGATTAAAAGATAATAATCTATTGTCGGTATTTATTTATCTTTGTTATATTTCACTATGCATTAGGGGTGTTTCGTTAGAGTTATCTCGAATATCATATTATGTTTTAAGAACATTCTGATGTAGGTGTATCGATCTAAACATTGGAAAGTTAGGAAATACCTAATGGTTCTAATGATTGGGTTCATTACAGAGCAGTTGTAGATTTTCGGATGTGGATGTTGGTCGAGGATGCTGATATGAAGGAAATATTTTCTTCAGGAAAGTTCGTCTTTCAGCGCTTGTACTATTTAGAGTCTATGGAGCCATATGTTTATTGCAAATATCACATATATGGATTCCCAATGCCACTTCAGGTAATGAGTGCGAGATTTTATAATTTCCTATAATTGTTTTTTGGTATTTCATAGTTGTTTTGGTTTACGTTGGTGAAATATTTATTTATCTCATTGTTTTATATTATTTATCATTCATTTTTTAAAAATTAAGTGTAAGTGGTCAGTGCACGAGAGCATTCCCGCCTTAGGGAGTCGTTTTGGAAAACCATTAGGGACAACTATGACTATGCCCAGAGGCGTGCGATGGCATTATTTAAAGACAACCCACATCAACTTGGACGAGTTAAGAAGAGTCAATGTAAGTTGTTGCCGATATTATTATTCTTAATAACAAGATGTATATGTTACATTAAAGTTTAAAATATTGACTAAACTGATTCGGCATCTAATGGTGTATGCAGATCAAGTCGTCGGATGAAGAGAGGAAACAACCATACATGAGTGATATTTACATGGATATATTGGAAGCAATCCAATATGTCCATAGTCGTGTTATTGTTGGCGAAGAAAAGGCTAAAGAACTGGAGATAAAAATAGCTGTGAGATTTAACCAACGCGTACTTAAGCGTTAGGATGTTATTGTGATCTTAACTGGAATCATTGATAATCCTCCTACAACTCGAGCACCCCTAATCATTAAGGGATGGCCTCTCCTCCAGCAATGCGAACAATACCCCCTCTCCAATGAAGACGAGACCATCTCTATCGGTAGTTAGATTTTACAATTTATTTATTTTATAATTTGTTGATATTTTATTTGATTTATTTTCTCTTTATTGTATTTAATTCAACTATATTTCTCTACGTTGTACTGTGGTTGATAAACTCATATTTATTCATATGGACTCTTTGAATTGAATATTATAAGTTTTTACAGTCATGTTTTTTATTAACTTAATTTATTTTATTTATTTATAACATATTTAATAGTGGTATGTATGTATGTATGTGTGTGTGTATGTATGTATGTATGTGTGTGTATATATATATATATA
>BMAC01008314.1:0-28788 GCA_014905375.1 Phtheirospermum japonicum
AATATACAAATAAATTTACTATAATTTACTTTATCTTTTTCAAAACCAGTCTCCCATCCAGCCAGATCTCCCTTATAGGTTTCTAAATGCCTCATGCAGTAGATTGCCACAATCATCATAGTTTTTTGATGATCTCCATGGCATTTTAATCATTGACTGTGGGAAGTTAACAAGCTTGAACTTTGTTTTAAGATTATGAAGCTCTAAATAGTTGGAGAACGCTATCACCTGAAATAATTTGATATAATTATCACAAAAGTAATACACCATACAATGAATTACTTACAATATTACTTTGGAGCATTTGTCAGCAATATGTGATGATATTTGGAGTTATTATGCGATGATATGTAGCTGAAGTATGTGATGATATCTGAAACAAGTTTAGGTTTTAGGGTTCACATTTTATTGTGTATTACATATATATATATATATATATATATATATATATATATATAATATATATATATATATATATATATATATGTGTGTGTGTGTGTGTGTGTGTGGTGTGTGTGTGTGTGTGTGTGTGTGTGTGTGTGTGTAAATATTAGATGCATTTGTAATCAGTATGCAATAAAGTACTTACAATATTCTTTGGAGCATTGTCATAGTGCTTGTTAATATTGCTGAACTTTGCAAGCGTCTTGTTATCGAGTATATCGATGGTGCTCTTTATGAAATTGATGCACACAATTCAGTAATGCTTATCTTTCAACACAGGGAAAAATACCTGTTCTCCATGTTCATTTACATATGATTAGAATATATAATTATGTATATGTAATAAATAATTATAAATATACTCATAAATATATAATTACCAAATCTGTATCATCAATACTGAGGTCGTGCAATGTGGTTAGCTCACAATCAATTACATTATTGAACTTTTTCTCACCAATCTCATCAGTAGTCCTATCCATTTCTAATTGATCCTGTAGAATTGCCATTTAATTAAAGTTTATCTTGTCAACAAAACTGGATTGAACGATAATAAATAAATTGATCCTGCAAAACTGTTTCTTACATGTACCAGTGTCGTGAAAAACACCCTCTTTGGTTCTCCAGGTGCTCTCCTCATATTATTCAAATTCATTTTTAGGCACCAAATAGCAACAAGGTTTTAGATGACCCACTGATCTTCTGAAAGTGTGCTGAATTTTTTTTTTGTTGCACTGAATCCAATCCCTTGAAATAGTTTCTTGCTACCAGACAAACAAGAGCCATTGAGATATAATTATTGTGTGTATTCAATCAATAAAAGTGATGAAAATAAATAGAAGAACATAATTTAAAAAAAAAAGCAAATTCATATATTATAACACAGGATTTGCATATATTATCGCATAAAACATGTACATATTATCACATATATATAATAATCAAATTCCCCCATATATAAAAGATTTCTTACTTTTGTGTTTCTTCAGTGGATTCTTGGAAGGCGTATTTAGAAATAACCTTTTCCTTTGTTGTAACAAGATCATTCAGTCATTTTTTGTTTGTTGTCCAGAAAGGGGATTTAGCTTCAATGGGAGATTTCTGAATTTTCTTGTCGGGTTCCTTCTTTTTAGTACATCGACAAGGTCATCCTCCGATTCCTCAAGTAGGCTGTTTTCATAAAATGTAATAATAAATAATTTCAGTTACATATTTAAAATTTAAAAAGTAATAAATTATTTTTAAAAAAGGATACAATGAATACCTTTTGAAATCTGCTTCTCCGATTGGTGTCAGCTTCCCATCATCAGCACTGTTCTCTTTCTCATTTTCAACAACAGTAGACTCACACACTATAGTCTCTACATCATCCCCAACATTAGCAATAACTCCGCCACAATCATCTCCAATTGTTTCTATCTCTTCTAATCCTAAAGAGAATGTGGGTGACGATATTCCCTTCGGCATCTTTCTTTTCACTATGTTGCTATTCGGCACCAGATTAGGTTCAGAACATGCATCCCAAAAGGCAAACTCGCTTTTGCCACGTCTGGGTTATCAAACAAGTCATCACCACAGATATCATTAGGTTTCTGGATTAGTGAATTTTGGCTTGGCGGTTTTTTGGTCGGTTCTTGCTCCTCAGGGTTTAGTTCTTCATGTTTAGAGCTCAACAACATATCATAGGGTTTCTTCAGAATATCAACCGTTGATTCTGCTTTCCATATTTCATCCATAACTTCTCTAAACTCAACCACAACATCCGTCATCTTCCCCAAAATGACTGTCAGTTTTTTTACTCCTTCATTGACAGTTTCATAGTCCTTCAACAAATAAAAAATGAATATAAAATAGATATGATATGATATGATATATGACAATTATTTGTGATGCTATAAGACATATATATGTGATGCTATAAATATATATATGCATATAAGATGCATACCAGAATTGATATTTTTCTTCCTTGGGCAACCGCTCTACAACCTTGCCTTTCCCAAATCCTCCAGCTTTCTTCTCCATTTCCACTATTTTATTTACTTCAATTGATTCCCAATTTGAACAAATTGCAAATACGCGTGACTCTGCTCTTCTTACCTTGAACTCCATCCTGTCAAGGTAACATAGCTGCATAAAAACCAAAATATTATGGTTTATTTTGGAAATATCTAATATACATATCATCACACAGAGTATGCAAATATGATATACATATCATCACACATAGTATGAACATATCACCACACACATCATATAGTTATCATCACACTGAACATGAAGATATCATCACAAACATCTTATACATATATCACACATAATATGCACATATCATATACATATCATCACACAGAGTACGCAAATATCATCACACACATCATATAGTTATCATCACACTGAACATGAAAATATCATCACAAACATCTTATACATATATCACACATAATATGCACATATCATATACATATCATCACAGAAAATATGTACATATCATCACACACATCATATAATTATCATCACAATGAACATGGAAATATCATCACAAACATCTTATGCATATATCTCACATAATATGCAAATATCATATACATATCATCACACACATCATATAGTTATCATCACACTGAACATGAAAATATCATCACAGACATCTTATACATATATCACACATAATATGCAAATATCATATACATATCATCACACACATCATATAGTTATCATCACACTGAACATGAAAATATCATCTCAAATATTTTATACATATATCACACAGAGTATGCACATATCATATACATATCATTATACAAAATGAATTTAATTATTCTTACCATCAGAAAAGTCTAAGGTCCTGTAAAGTATTTGCTTTCAGATTTTCTTTTCTTCCAATCATCCGTTGCTGAAACAAGCTTTTGAATCATGTAATTACACCAATTACGATTCTTAYTCTCATCAACATCTTGAAAAAAATTTGAGAATCTTGTAATTGACATATCGATCCCGGTGCGATTTGAACATAGTGGTGACAACAAACACAACAAAGTCGCGTTTGAAGTTATCACCATAGTCGGCCCTCATCTGCAGCTCTTGCCCCATTGCACTTATAAAAAGACCCCCACCTTCAACTTTCCATCGACTTCTCCATTTTGAAAGGAAAGCCTTGTACACATCATCATCTGCATTAAAATTTAATTTTAATTTTACAATTCAACATAATGTAAAAAATAGAAAAAAAAATAGAAATAAAGAAATAATATTTGTATAATATATAGGAATTACCTTTTGTTTCAGCATCATCAATGATTGTTTTTTTCCCCTCGGAAGGTCAAACACAGACACCACATCATCTTCTTCAATTTTAAATTCCTCATTTACAAGTTTAATCGAACACCGACAGCAATCAAAATTGCTTACCAAGAACTTCAGCAACTCCGTCTGGTTATCCTTCACTTTCAGCTCTAGCATTCTGCCAAACCCAATCTCTCTTACAGCTACTTTTTGTTCTACACTGAGGGCAGAAATCAACTTCAAGAGTGGCTGGGGAGATGTTCTTATTTTCAGATTTTTCTCATTTCGAATATAAATCCTCTTATTTTTTTAAACTTGAAGAATGGTTTCATCATTCATCGGTTCTTTTCTTTTACGCAACTGATTCAACACAACCTAAAAATGAAATAAAATAAATGAGAATTATTATTATTTTTAGAAAATGTGTATAACCTAACATGATAATAATATTTTATAATCAGGTATAAAAAAGGGTAAACCTGAGCTGGTTTAATTTTTTCTTCTGCATTGTCTTTTTGTTTGTCTACCACCGCTGCAACCTGCAAATATACGGGATATTTATTTAATTTGAATTTGATTATGAATATTATTTGCATAGCAAGTCAACAAACACTACTAACCTTTTTTAATTTATCCTTTTTCGGCAACTATGTTTTGTGATGCTTGACAATCAAAACTTTCTTCTCGGTTTCTAACTTGTTCTGTATGGCCTGTTTCACCATATCAAACTCAGAATCGGGTTTATCGACAATTGCTGTTGCATCAGGTGCTTCAATTAGTATTTTCCTTTTATTCCTGCTTCTTCTTRTGAGTAGGAGAAGGATGTTTCTCAACCATCGATGTTGGTCAATTGAATTTTTCTTCTTCCTTCCCTTTGTGGTTTTTTCATACATCTTTCTCTGTAGGTCTTCCTCTTGAAGAGTGAGACCTACACCATGTTGATTACCAACTACAATTGCAGTATCTAATTGCTCCAAAGGTAAATTGGTTGCTTTCTTCTTTATATCTATAATTAAACACAAAATATAAAAAGATAAAAACAAAATCAAAGATCATTATACATATATCACACATAATTTGTAAATATCACACATAATATGCACATATCATCACACATATCATATAGTTACTGATGTGGCCTGAACAGACAGACATGGGTTGGGTAGACCTGACCTAGGATCACTGAGAAGGTGTCCTGAGTAGACTTTCTCGAGAAGGTCAGGAAAATAAGTGGAGACAGAGAATGAATTACCCTAGCTCAGGATAATCGTGAGCTGACCTCTTAGAGTTGGGGAAAAAACACCCTGACCTGATTAAAGTCCGCTGAGAAGGATTATGGGAGACCAGGTTTGTGGGAGACTAGGTGCTTTAGCTTCCCAAAAGGGAACAGGTGGGACCACGTGTCGTGGTTGTTTTCACAATGGCCCGAGATTCGCGGCCTTTGTTTTCGAGATCCCAGAAGGGGTCCCCACTGGGGAGAATTATAAATAGCTCAGTCCCAAGGCTGAGAGAGGTATGACATTCTTGTGCATTCCTTTCATTGCTCACTGAGATATACAATACGCTTATTTGACTTAAGTATCAGAGAGGTTTCCACCGGAAAACCTCCGGTGGTCCCTTTCTAACTTGTTTGTGGGTGCAGGTCAGGCTTATTTCGGGGGAAAGCTTGTCCTCAAGCGAGGCTATATTTTTGGGTGAAACAATTGGCGTCGTCTGTGGGAACATATTCAAGGCTAAGACGTGAGAATAACACATGGATTCGGCGGGGCTCTGGCGAATTTGGTGGCGGAGCTGGGTGGTAGGACAAGCTCTGCCATGACGTTGGGCATGCCAAAAATGAAAGGACCACAGGCGACGGGGCCAGCAGGGGCAAGACCATCAGCAACAGCCGGACCAAGCATCACACAACCCCCCTGGTGGATCTAAACATGCTAATGGTGGACCACTGGATGATGCCTTTTTCAGATAACTGTCCGATCTCATCGGTAAGGCTGTGGAAGTGGCTGTGGATAGGAAGTTCGCAGAGTTCTCGACGCCCCCATCCAAGACACCTCCGTCTCAGACAGTACCGCCACCAAAAATGAAACCAGCGCGCATCCAGCGCACGGTCCGAACTCCTCCCCAAGAGGGAGAAGAGAATTTCTCCACTTCTGAGAGTGAAACATCGAGCCAAACTAACCCGGACCTCGCTGAACAGATGCAAAACCTGCAGAAAGAGGTCAGGGAATTTAAAAGAAAGATGGCGAGCACGGATGCGGTGCCGGAGCGGAGGGGTACACCGTTTACGGAGGCGATTATGCGTGATAACATACTAGCTTCTTATAGGTCCATGGGCTTCAAATACAATGGGACAACAAACCCGTGGGATCACCTGAGCCGATTTGAGATCGCAGCAGCTTTGCACAAATTCTCGGATGCGGTCATGTGCCGAGTCTTCCTAATGACCTTTACAAAATCGGGCTAGCTCTGGTTCAGCCAGCTGCCGCCTCGCTCTATCAMCAATTTCGATGAGTTCAGCTCGGCATTTCTGCATCAATTTACCAGCGTTCGGAAGTATTAGAAAATGCCGCTGGAATTATTTAGCCTGAAACAAAACAAAAATGAAATCCTTTGCARGTACATCAACCATTTCACAAACGCGAAACTTGAGGTACCATCAGCATCTGAAGAGCTCCTGGTTAATGCATTAGCACAAGGACTCTGGAGAGGAGAATTTTCTCAGTCACTGGTGGTAAAGCGAGCACTGAAATTCGAAGAGCTCTTGGAACGAGCATAAAAGTACATCCACCTGGAGGAGGCTTTGAAGATTAAGGAAGAAGGAGAGAGGAAAAGGGACCGACACGATAGAGAGGAAAGAGCGCCGATGAAAAGGTCCAGACCAGACATGGTGGGAAGATGACCTCATTTTGAAAAATATACACCCCTGGCAACACCTCAAGGGGAAATCTTACAAGCAATAGAGCGGCACCCTGATCTCAAATGGCCCAAAACTTCCTCTCAAAAACCGCAGAAAGAAAGGTCTGACCGATTCTGCCGATACCATAACGAGTACGACCATGACACATATCAGTGCACTCATCTGAAGGATGAGATAGAAAGAATGATGCAGGCCGGACACCTCAAGGAGTATGTGCAAATGAGAAGAGAAGAGTCTAGGTCTGACCCACGCAGGCGTGATCGATCTCACGGGGGCAGACATGAATAGGATAATGGACGAAACAAGGGGAGGCAAAGTGACCAAGCCCAGGTCATACGAGGGGAAATCCTAATGATCACAGGAGGAGAGTGGGACGAGCACTCTAGACGAACCCAAAACAGCTATGTCTGAGCTGCAAAGGACCTGGTCATGAAATCGCAAGAGGTGGGACAGATAGCCCCAAGTCAAAGAGTATGTTTAGGATCAGAGGATGAGAATGGCATCTTGGCTCCTCACATGGACGCCCTGGTCATAACAGCCACTATTGCAAATTATAATGTGAGACGGGTATCCGTGGACACAGGGAGCTCGGCTGATATCCTGTTCTATGATTTCTATAGAAAGCTAAAACTAGATGTGGAAATGGAAGAGGTGACAACTTCGTTAGTAGGATTTGCAGGAGGAGCTTTGAAACCTTTATGGGCAGTAAAGCTTTTGGTAACCTCAGGAGAAGAGCCGTATAGGTTAACTAAGACAGTGCGATTCCTGGTAGTGGATGCACTATCTTCATACAATGTTATGCTGGGACGACCATCCCTGAGCCAATTTCAAGCGGTGATCTCAGTGTACCACATGAAGTTGAAGTTTCCTACTCAGGACGGAACGGGTGAGGTTAAGGGTGATCAGTATGCTTCAAGACAAGCATACATCGTGTGCATCCAACGTAATGAAGAGTAAAGACAAAATAAGAGAGCCAGAACGGAGAGCGCGACACCAGAGATGGCTCAGCGAGAGGAGGGTTTGATGAAGGTAGAGGTGGTCCCAGGGGATAATAGTAGGGTTGTGAGAGTGGGAACGACCCTGAGCCCAGAAATCCTGGTAGACCTGGTCCAATTTTTGAGAAGCAATGCTGACATCTTTGCTTTGTCCCCTCAGGATCTAGTGGGAATAGATCCAGTAGTTGTCCAGCACCACCTCAATATCAGCCCTAGAGAAAAGCCAGTTAAGCAGAGAAAGCGCAACTTTGGCCCTGAGAAGGAGGCAATCATTGAAGTTGAAGTCGAAAAATTGCTGAAGGCTAAGCACATTCAAGAGATACAATTCCTTGAGTGGCTTTCCAATGCAGTGTTGGTCCCTAAAACCCCGGAAGATTGGCCCATGTGTATAGATTTTAGGGATCTTAATCGTGCTTGCCCTAAGGATCACTACCCTTTGCCAAGGATAGACTAGTTGGTTGACTCCACGTCTGGCTGTGAACTGTTAAGCATGATGGACACCTCGCAAGGCTACCATCAGATCAGCCTAGCAGAGGAGGACTGGAAGCGGGTCAGTTTTATAACCCCAAAGGGAACCTATTGCTATGTGGTCATGCCATTTGGGCTCAAGAATGCAGGCGTCACATATCAGCAATTGGTGGATAGGATGTTTAAAGCTCAGCTGGGAAGGAACATGGAGGCATACGTTGATGATATGTTAGTCAAAAGTGTGAAGGAAACCTCGGATGTGGATGATTTAAGAGAAACCTTCGACACCTTGAGAAAATACAGGATGAAACTCAACCCCAAAAAGTGTGCATTTGGGGTGAGGGCTGGAAGATTCCTGGGGTATATGGTTACAGAAAAGGGGATAGAGGCCAACCCGGAGAAGGTAAGAGCTATCATGGACATGCAGGCCCCAAGGAATGTCAAGGAGATGCAATGCCTGGTGGGCCGAATTAATGCTTTGAGCAGGTTCGTCTCACGCTCAGCTGAGAAAAGCCTACCGTTCTTCTAGGCTTTGAGTAAAAAAGCTCGATTTTAGTGGAATAAGGAATGTCAGGAGGTGTTCCGGATGTTGAAAGAACACCTGGCTAGCATGTCGCTGCTCACTAAGCCAATTATGGGTGAGCCTTTAATCATGTACTTATTTGTTGGACAGCAGGCTGTGAGCTCGGTCTTGCTCAGAGAGGAAGGCAAAATACAGAAGCTGATATATTATTGGAGCAAAGTGCTGCATGATGTTGAGGTCCGATATGTGGAGGTGGAGCGAGCAATGCTAGCCCTGGTGGGCACAACACGCAAATTACYCCCTTATTTTCTGTCGCATAGCATAATAGTACGAACCAACCTACTATTAAAAGCCATTATGGATAAGCCAGAGGCCTCAGGCTGGCTGGTTTGGTGGATAATCGAACTTGGTGAGTTTGATATAACTTTCAAAGCAAGGACAGCCATTAAAGCCCAGGCGTTGGCTGATTTTATGCAAGAAATGACCAACTCTCCTGAGGACAAAAAGGAATGGACAATTTATACGGATGGTTTGGTAGGAAACCTAGGTTGTGGCGTGGGCGTAGTGTTGACTCACCCAACTGACGTGACCACTGAATACGCAATAAGGATGAACTATTTATCATTAGGTTGTGGATAATCGAACTTGGTGAGTTTGATATAACTTTCAAAAATTGCTTTTGCCACGTCTAGGTTATCAAACAAGTCATCACCACAGATATCATTAGGTTTCTGGATTGGTGAGTTTTGGCTTGGCGAATTTTTGGTCGGTTCTTGCTCCTCAGGGTTTAGTTCTTCATGTTTAAAGCTCAACAACATATCATAGGGTTTCTTCAGAATATCAACTGTTGATTCTGCTTTCCTTATTTCATCCATAACTTCTCTAAACTCAACCACAGCATCCGTCATCTTCTCTAAAACGACTGTCAATTTTTTTGTTCCTTCTTCATTAACAGTTTCATATTCCTTCAATAAATAAAAAATGAATATAAAAGATATGATATGATATATGACAATTATTTGTGATGCTATATATATGTGATGCTATATATATATGTATGTATAGGGGTGGGTTCACATGGGAACCAATCCATGTGTGAGAACCTGCTAAATTACATAGTATGTGATGCTATTTATGAATCATGTACATGCCAATAAGATAATAGTAAAAATCAAGGGAACATAAAAATAGCAATATGAAGATATAAATAGCATTTTGCATTATTTAAATTAGCATCACATATAATCTAATATAGTGGTTCCTAAAGTTCCCACACAGGGATTTGGTTCTCACATGATCCTAATCCTATATATATATATATATACAAGAAAAATTCATTTACGAGGTAAAAATGAATCAGCACATTCCTAGCTCCAATTAGTTTTGAATTAAGTTACATATTTTACAGTTATAAGCCTGCTAATCCAATAAGTAACTTATTTCAAACTAATTGGAGCTAGGAATGTGCTGATTCATTTTTACCTCGTAAATGAATTTTTCTTGTCATCTGTGAGCATGTAATATATTTTGACTTAAGATTTTGCCATTATTAACTAATGTTTTTTATGTTGATTGGGATAAAATATGCTTGCCTTACATAACTTAGCTGTTTTCCAATTGTCAGCGCTTGAGACTATGTTATAAGGTAAATTTATTTGATCAAATATCATTTAGATTTGTTAATTTGCTCAGGGAAAATAAAGTTTATATTTAATAAAGTAGAAGTTGGCAGGGAGGCATTTTTAAGATGATAGGGCTGAAAAGTATAGAGCTCGGGTTTTTATTAGTTTGATGAACAAGATAATGTTTGCAAGTGAAGAATGGATACTGTTTTATATAATGGATATATATGTTTTTGCTTTGTGTTTTGATTGTATGTAATTGGTTATTCACTTTGAATATCATTTGTTTTTTTAGAAAATATGTGTACATATTAGGGGCACGAATGCGAATTCTCAACGTGCATGCATCAAATGGTAAATGTACATTTTAGTCATTATTTTATCAGTTAGGAGGTCCGTATATTTTTTTATGGGACAATTCTCGTTTACTCCAATAGGAAAATATTTATTCCCAAAAACCCCATTGAAAAGTATTGATTCCCATTTACTCATTCAACTTCTCATTTAATCAAACTAATACATAAAAGTACAAATTTATCCTTACAAATCTGTTTTATTTTTCAATTATATTTTTTCCCCAAATTTAACTCAGATAAGATTCATATTAATTTCATACCACCACGTGAATTGCCGAACTCCGATCGAATTCCATACTACATTCATAAAAATCTCATACTACGTTCTGGAATTCTATCGAATTTCGTACTACATTCATAAAATTTCGTACTACGTTGTGGAATTCCAATTCATACTATGAATTCCATACTTCATTCATAAAATCTCATACTACATTTTGGAATTTCTATTAATAAAATTCCAATTCCAATTTTTTACTACATTCATAGATTTCATACCACGAATACCATACTACATTCATAAAATTTCATACTACATTTATAAAATTTCATAATAAGTTCCATACTATCCATTTTCCATCATCGATCAAAAAGTACATAACTAAAGTCCAATCAAAACACGGACCCAAACGATCTTGGATCGAACCCCATGCCCTATCCACGGGTCAAACCCACAAACGGTTGGCCCGAGTCAACTCAGTAGCCCCATCTTGTTGGCAACACCAAGTCCCTACCATGGCCGTCTTCGACCAACTTACCCATCACCATCTCGATCTACCAACACCCGTAATAAAAAATAAAATAAAAAAATAGACCATGTGAACCTCGAAATTGAGCCGTCGTGGTCGGTTTTCTATAAAAACTGAGAACCCGTAACCCAAAAGTCCGGATCTGAGCGTTGTGGTCGATTTCAATCTGATATCACCGATGGGATTTGGTGGTGACCATTGCAATGGCGTGGCTGTTGTTCGAGCCGATGGGTTTTCTTGTTGCGAGTTTCGTATCCTGAATTCCGATGGTGATTTCGATTACTTTTTTGTATTTGGTTTGGGACCACGTATTTTGGTCGAATCTATGTTTTGGTTGGGCTTTGGTTCAAAAAAGGTTTCTAGCTCGGTGACGAAGGCCTTCACCATCTAGAACCACCGGTGCAGGTAGCGGGGATGAGAAAGGGAGAAAGTGATGTGTGTTGGTACGACGAGGGTTTGATAATTTTTGTTACAGCCAAGGGTTTAATGTTATATATATAAAAAATTATTTCTAGGTGTAAGGACATTTTTGATAATTTAAATGCTATTTTTGATTAAATGGATATCTTTTACTTAAATAGGATTAAAATAAGTTTAATGAGTATTTGGGAATTAATGTTGATGAATGTGTATGATTCAGGAATTATCCTTTTTTTTATTGCCTTAAATGCTCATTTCAGGGAGAAAATAGGGTTTTGGTAGCATGTAGATGGAGACATACAATGTGTCTCCTCCTTGGGTAGTTTATATACTTATGGGTGGGAGCAAATATGGTCAATAAGTACATGGAGATTTCGAAGACCACCTAATATCTCATAAGCTAGAAGTTTTGTGTGTAAATCGCATATCAAAAGTAATGGTTATATTATTTCCACCAACTTAATAATGCATGTTAAGTTTATGATGAAAGAAGATAATTGGGAACTGTTAATTAATTTTTTGGTGACTGCTATATTGATTGACCAGCCGGATGAACATTACGAGTTGTTGAGGGCACAATGCAAGTACCCGCATTAATTATTTTTTTCACGGGGTTTATAGGTGATTTCGTACATTAATTATTTTATTTTTTGTCACGGGGTTTATTAGTGATTTTGGTTTCAATTTATTAATCTTTTCCCTTTTCAATATATTATTCTTCTCTTTTTTAGGATTTTCATGTTTCTACGATTTATTGATTTGCAATTATTTCCAGAATCTTGTATTTTTGCAATTATCTTTTCTATATGATAGTAATAATTCAAAACCTGAATTTCTTAAATTTTTTATAAATTTTATGATTATTTTGCATTTCTTATATCTGTCCGCGAAAATTACAAATTTTACACTAGTTCTTTTAATATTCAAATACTAATTAAATTGATTCTTATTCTTATTTGAATATATATCAAATATTCTTTCAAATACTCGAATAATCGTGTTAGAAGTTCTGACATCTATTTTTTCTTTGATGATATATAATTAGATTGTAGCAATAAGTAGAATCTCAACATTAATTTTGGGTCATACATTACATCCACCGTATTTACCTACATATTTTCGTAAAGTACTTAAAAAGAAAAAGAACCATAGTAATATCACTCATATTACATATTAAGTATAGTTCAAAGCAAAAATTGAAATAGTTTTCGACAAATGGGATTTAACATCGTCAGCTTAACATCGGTTATAAGAAAACTGATGTTAATAATATTTCACATCGGTTAAAACAACCGATGTGAAAAAGAAATTTCACATCAGGTTTTAAAAAACCGTCGTGATCTAAAATTTCCGCATTGGTTAATTATAAAAACCGATGTGGAATTTTTTTATTTAAAAACAATAAATCATAAAATAAAATAATTATAAACACCTGATAAATTGAGAACCCCAAGTCCGATGCCTCACATTCCATCTCTATCTTCCTCGCCTCCCCAACTTGAAAATCCCCGTCCCGTTTTTGGGCTGCCCGTTGACATGAAAATTGATTATAAAATTAAGGTTCATCTTCTTGACATGAGAATTACATCTCTCGATTTGTAAACATATACCACCAACAGTCAAATCCATCCCACGCCTTCGCCACACACTACAAAAAAAGTGACTTTATGTAACACCAAGAAAGTGTTATTTAATAGACAAAAAGTGTTACTATTGATAATAGGTAACATTTTGATTGGTGCTACAGTTGCCCGTGCTACCTTAAATTTTAACTAACACTTTTATGGCCTTTAGTATCACTTTTATTAAGTGTTACATTTAAAATTTCAATCGTAACACTACTAAGTAGCATTTATAAGTGTTACATATAATTTTTGGGTAACACTTTTTCTACAAAATGTATCACTTTCTATGTAGTAATTTTCAACTTATGGTAACATTTTATCCATCAATCGTATCACTTTAAATCTATCAATAATGATATGTAATCGTATCACTTTCTAGAACGGTTATTTTACCCATTCTAGAAAGTTTATTACCTGTTCTAGAAAGTCATCTCTCCGGTCATAGGTTTTAAAAAACCCGTTCTGGAAAGTCTATTTTCTAGAACGGGTGTAAAAAAGGTTACCTTGTAGAAAGTTTTAAAAAAATAAAAAAAAATTAAATGAAAACAGGAATAAACCAAAATCACTAATAATAAATATTGTGAATATATTAATTATATCACCAAAAAATACACCAAAACTCAATAAAATCTAACAAACTAAAACTAATATTAATACAATAAATTTCTTTATTCAACTGTATGAAATCCAATACAACGAATGGGAATCTTTTGAACTCATTCCACAAGGTTGTCAAGTCACTGTGCCATTTGTTTATCACCAAGTGTAATCACAGCCAGTGACTACAAAATGACGAATGGAAATCAGAGAAAAATATACAGGAATACGAAGAGTGAACAACAAACAGTTAAAAGACTAAGCTTTAAAAAAATTGGATGAATAAACACAATGTTATGCTATCGCCCACTTTAAACTATTTAAGATCAGATGAATAAGTGAAACATTAATCTATGTGCATGTGTAATAAAGATGAAATTAATACCTTCTTCATCTTGAAATGCCTCTTCTTTATTATTTGGTGAGACTCTCCCTTGTTCGCAATTGTCTTTATTGCACACATGTTATTTTCTGCCTCTTCATTTAGAGGCATTGACGAATCACTAAAAGTAAAAAAGAATGATACATCATGATGCAAAATCAAAATACAAAATATCATAAGGTAAAGTGATTAGGGATTATAACAGATCGTTATGGATTATTACAGATCATAAAAACTAAATCTTCATCTCTTCAGAAAAAACAAATGTAAGCCTAAAGAAAATAATATATTTACACATTCTTTCGAAAGCCTTTTATAGGGAAAATTCTTTAAGTAATTATGTGTGCATACACTTATGCACCAACTCTAACTTGAAGGTTCACAATCAGCTATAAAGACTTGGAGCAGGCTTGTAAGCCATAATTTAAAAGTTTTGCATAATAATACAAAAAAGAGGACCTCATCCACATGTCAATATTGGAAGGGAAGCACACACTAAGAGTAGAGCAGGAGATATTTTATAAAATATATTTGATTATATATAGTGAGTAAAAAACAACCATGTGGATAAATTATTTATGTTTTGGGCGTATTATCACACTTCAAAACTTACGAAATTGGGAGTCTGAAAATTCATGAATGCCCCCTCCAGACTGCAACATTAAGATGTTAATCAGAAGCAGTTTAGAGCTTTTAAACGTTCCTTCAGAAATAAATTATTACTATTCACCTTGACATAAAAGTATGCCCATACATTAGGCTTACTTTTGAAACTCAACTCCTGTTCAGTCATTTGAATTGATAAATAGGCATTATGATAATATCATTTAAACCAACCTTTCGGTCCAAGAAAGATTGACCTGAACRCTTCCACTTGTTGGTTTAAAACCATCATCAGGATCTTCAATTTTCACACGAGCTGCTACACAATGGCCTTTTGGCCTCGTTGACTCTGCTTTGTCAAAATCAAATGGAGTAGCAATAAAACACTAGARGTTTTCCTCCAAGCATCATATCCTCCACCATGATTCATTCCATAAAATCGACGTATCTCTGTCAGCACAATAAAAAACTATCAATAACCACAATTGGCACAAAAAGGTTCAGAAATACGAATTCTAAAAGAGACCTATAATTGACCACAGAGGGATACCCATCCCAACTGCAACTTGTGCTGCAGGTATATTCATCTCAGCTATCCACTCTGTGACTGAGTGGATTAAAAGGGAACAACCTGAAGCTCTTCTGGGCTACTTTCATCTAAGATCACACCAAGCAACCGACATGTTACCTACAATAATTAATTTACACACGAAGAAATGAATTCTGATATCCATTTGCTGAAATTGATAGAATAGAAAAATAGGATTATTACCTTTCTTCCTTCACACAACATTTGCCTTACTATTTGGATGAGAGTTGGCTGCAAAACATTGGTTTATTTAATTAAAAGTCGAATCATTTTAAACAAAAATATATAATAGGATAAATTCGAGCATTAATTATCAACCTTTACTGGCTGAAATAACTCATCGATCACATTATGGGTTCCGGAATCTTCTAGATGAATGGTAACCTCTGAGAACGCATCGTTCACGCTTGCACGATTACTAACACCGAAACTACTACCTGACGGTGCCTGCCTCTTAAATTGTCTTCTTTGAGGACCTCTAGGTGCTCGTAATAGTCTCCAAGTAAAAACTATTGCCAATGCTAGACATGTATGGCCCCAAAGGACCATGTATACTGCAATTTATTCAATAAAATTAACTATAATTTAGCTCTATAATATTTTATATGTCAAGATGAACGTATAACAATGAAATATTGTCGAGAACAACAAAAACAAGATTAAACCTTACATTTTGAGACATACACATAATTCAACTGAAATTATTTTAAACTTCTATAGCAGATTTTGGAGTACGTAGATATAAACATCACAAAAGAAACATCATAATGCTAGTGCAAAAGTTAAAAAAGAAAAGCAAAACTTATCGCATAACACAGAGACGAACCATGTTTCCTAAAAGTTAACTCACTCATCCATGTTCTTAATTTCACCATGCTTCACAGAAAACCTCGTATCTCTGCCCATCACAACTCGAACCACCATTTGCAAAACGTAAAACTAGACAGCTTCGATAGTTCAAAGAATGCAATCAAATGACCATAGATACGATGTGAGAGTAAATGTAATTCATTTTGAACCATGGATGAGTTAGTTAACTCTCACATTGCATCTAAGGGGTTTAGGTTTCGAGCATCTCCCCTTTCGATCCAACCCTAGATTGTGGATTTTGCACCAGTCCACGGATATTCCGATGAAGTTTCCAGCTTCAAACAACTCAGGGGGTAAAACGACACTCTCGTATGGGCCAACCTGTTGAAAACTAAGATGAGTGGAGCTGATTCACAATGCTCTCATAATCAGATCATTAGTGAGATCGCCAGAAGTATTAATAGCGAGATTGCCCTACAGACTCTTAATACATAGCCTGAAACTCTCAATATTTAGGTTCGATTGTTTGTACCTTTGAATAATTATTTTCGCGAACTCCGAGAATTCTTCGAATTTTGAATCTCCGCGATATCCATTGAAATTTCTTTCGTCCAAGTTGAGGTTTGGGCGAGTTAACCAGGCGCTGTACCAGGATTTGGAAAGAGTGGTTGTTCCGGCAGCCTCGCCTGCGGTGAGAAAAGATGATTACGGGTTCTGGTAATTGAAATTCGCCATTGATGGATTCGATTGTCTGCGTTTCCCCATCATTTGAAACCCTAGAAAGAGGATTCAGGTTGATCATACCTGCATCTATTTAGTAAGGGTTTGTTGATAGACATGAAGAGCCCTAAAACTCCTCAATCATCCCTAAATCTAAACTTGGGGAAATAATTGTGTTTTGTGGTAATTAACTGTCAGGGAGTGAAAAATAGATATGGATACGTGGGGATTTTTGGCTCCAAAATATTTTCGTTGAGGGCGGCAAATAGAAATGGATTTCGCAGGAACACGGGTGATATTTGTTCTGCGCTCCTGAAAAAAATCTCACTATCTATGTTTGTTTCTTTTTTTTCCTCCACTTAAGATAAATATGGGATTTTTCTATCAATAATAGACATAACCAATAATATTTTATTTTATTTTGATGATTTTTCGTTCATTAGAATTAAACCAGAAAATGAAAAAAWATATATATATACATGCAAATGATAATAGTCCCAAGATTGTTAGATAAAAATAAATGATAATTAATAGAGTTCCAAGAAAAATAAAATCAAGTCATAACATAAATATAGCAAAATATATAATAATAAAAAATAAATGAATATACAAATAAAAAAATCCATATTAAATATTAAAAGAAAGGATATTGAAACATAAAAAGTGTTACTTAAATTGTTATTGAATTAAAGTGATACAAATTTATGTTAAAGAAAAAATTAACAAAAAAAAGTGTTACTTAAAAAGTGTTACCTAATTTAAAGTGTTACATAAAAGTGTTACAAGCATGTGTTACAAAAAGTACCTAATATAAAAAGTGTTACAATTTGGTGTTACTAGGTCGCTTGTTTTTTTAGTGACAACGCATCATTCTCCATCTCTCTCCCCTTGATCTGTACATCTTGCATCTGTCTCCCCTTGATCTGTACATCTTGCGGGGTGGCGGCGATCTGAATTGCTGCCCCTCCCTTTTCTGAGCAGCAGCTTCCTTACGAATTTGTCTCCTCAATGCCGAATTTCGTCCAGTATCAGGTATCCTCATTCCTTTTCTGTTCCAATGATAACCTGTTTATTTTACGATTCTTGTGCTTTACATCCAGATTTTTCCCACATCGATCCCCTAAGAACGAGTTCTAAACAATTTTCCCAAGGCGAATTAACAACTTCAAATAATGGCCTGTATCAATTAACCCAAATTGTGGATTCTTAATATGATGATTGGATAACCAATTATTGAGAATGGTCATCCTTTTATGGTATTATTAATACTCTAATCTCATTTTATGTATTCTTCAAATTTATAAGCAGTTTGTTTACGCTTTTGAGGAGTAAGATAATTTTCTTCCAATACAAGGCTTCAATTTTTTGGGGCATCTGGTTCTTAGTTTTTTATTTTTTTCCAAATTTGTATGGTTTTTCATTTTTTCTTTGGTTTTTTAGAATTTTCTTTTTAATTCTGCATCATTGTTTGCAATATAATTGGTAAATAATTCATCTTGGGTTTTAACATTTGTCGTATGCTATCATATTGCAAAACTGTGTGAAATAAATCAATTGGGGAATTGTATTAACTAGATAGGTACAACGACTAATCACTTTATGATCATATTCGAGTGTCTTATTATGCGTCATGTCGAATGTTTGCTATTTTCTGTGGGTAATCTTGATCATATTTGATCATTTCCCAAAAAAGAAAAATAAGAACTACAGTTGTTTTAAGTTGTAAAGAAAATTATATTAATGTGATTAGGTTGTAGTTTTATATACAACATTATTATTATAACCGGTAATCCTCCTTTTACCGAAGGATTTTCTTAAAATGCTCGTCAATGAATAGAAATCAGGCCCAATTGTAGAGTTCTTATTTCATTATGAAATTGCTTATTTGTGCTTCAATTGTTTTTTGATTATATTTTGCAAATATAGAATTTTTTTTATTAAACCTTTAAATGAGGTTAGAACCGTAGTCTTGGTTGGAGAAACATGCAAAGGGAAAAGCACACCCTACAATAGTATTATTGGTACAAGGGCATTTAAGTCAATGTGTAGCTCTGCTGGTGTTGCTAACACCTGTGAGTTGCTCAAGACACGGACATATCCTTAATGTGATTAACACTCTGGTACAATTACTTAGTCATACTTGTGTTTTATTTCTGTATTTTTTGTTAATGTGTTTGAACTCGAACAAATTGAGTTTTTTTTCTATTATAAAAGGATTGTTTGATTTTTCTGCCGTTATTGGGAAGGAAATTGTTAAGGTGCATCAATATGGCAAATGATGGTATCTATGCTGTTCATGTGATCCTGTCGGAGAGGTCTCGCTTTCAAGATAACAAGAAGCTGTTTTAGAGAGCTCACGCAAATTATTTGGTAGAAAATTTAGTGATTACATGGGCCGTGATAGTCCCCTTAATTCCTTGTCCAATGAGACTGCGACAAGTAACAACATGCCCTATGAAAAAAGAGTCCGAGTCCCAGAGGCTATTCTACGTAGGCTTTATCTTGAACAAGATCATTCAAAAACCTACTATTCACATCCATTACTAATACCAATTCGTAAAAACCTATTTACCGAGAATTGACTCACCACTTCATAAGTCTCAAATTTACTAACTATTAAAAAGAACCATAGTAAATAACAAACTTCTTCCTTACCTGTAAACCTGCTTTCCTGATAGATAATATAACCAATAAATCTCGTGAAAATTATCTCACCTTTTTTTAAATAATATATTTTAAGTTTTGATCTCACGTGATTGAGTTCATTACAACTTTTGATCCCCCATTGTAATATTCATTTTTTAGTCTCGTAATATTTTTTTTTTCGAAAATCTGATTTGATTGTGTTATGCCTGTGTAATTTTCTATATATTTTTTTGGGAATTTTTTGTATTTGTTTTATCCAGATTTTTGATAGAAAAGTGGAGGAGAAAATAGACTTGGGGAGAAAGAAATGTTTTAGATGAATTGTAATTCTTAATTCTTATTTCTGTATCTTGCGCTGCATAAATACCACAAATCACCATTCCCGATAACTAATAACAACAACATCAAATGAAAATATGACAATTGGACGGCTAAGATAAAATCTATTAAAAGGCTGTAAACCCAGATCTTGCCAAGTGTCATCACTCCATCAACTCGGTGCCCTTGTCTTGTTCCTTGATCGCACCGACCCGTGCCTTAGTACTATTATCGACTCGAGCCACATTATCCACAATTTTGCCCTCACGAATACATTCCTCAATCACTTAGAACCCTAATCTCTCCCCTTTCTTCTCCGGCGACAAACAAAAGACCGAATTCATGACAATACCGCCCCTGTTTTGAGATCCTTGTCCCAAAGGATCGGACTTTGGGAATCTCTTGCGTAAGTATTTCTCATCTTCCCAAGTTGAGTTTTCAATTTCACCGTTACACCACTTAATCAGAAATTGCCGAACTTCACCTCTTTTTCTACGTAATAGCCTTTGACCGATTGACTCTTCTGTAATTACTTGGAAATCACCATCTTTGTCCGTTCTAGGTAGCTCGGAGATGGAAGCATGGTAGGGCTGACCTTCTTCTTCAGAAGTGATACATGGAATACCGGGTTCATCCGAGCTCCTTCTGGCAATTACAACTGGTAAGCCACTTCTCTGATCTTCTCTGTGATTTGAAATGGTCCGTAAAACTTGGCTGAAAGTTTCAAATTTTTCCCGAGTACAACAGATTATTGTCTAAAAGGTTGTAGTTTTAAGTACACCCAATATCCAACTTCAGAATGCCTCTCCATCCTCCCCTTGTCTTCACAAAGCTTCATTCTTTGTTGGGCTTACTGTAGGTTATGCTTAAGGTCTTGAGTCAATTGTTGTTTTTGCTGAATAAAGTTTGCGGTATCTTGATTCTGTGTAGCAAATATATGTCTCTAGGAATGTAGAGGGGGGTTGGTAGCCATAGAGAGCATGAAATGGGGCAGTTTTAAGATTGGTATGGTAATTAGTGTTATTCCAGTACTCTACAAGGGATAGCTATTTGAGCCAGGTTTTAGGGTTTTGTTGCACCATGCATCTGAGATAGTTCTCTAAGCACCGATTCAACCTTTCAGTTTGCCCATCTGACTGGGGATGATAGGCTGAAGTAAAATCCAGCTGAGTGTCTGTCACCTTAAAAAATTCCTTCCAAAAGGCACTAGTGAAAACCTTATCTCTATTAGTGACAATATGTAGGGGTTGCCCATGTAACCTGTAAACAGAATCTAAGAACAATTTGCCACAGTGCTGGCTGTAAAAGGATGGGATAGGGCTATGAAATGGCCATATTTGGTGAATCTTTCCACCACTACTAAGATTACATCATTCCCAGCTGATTTAGGAAGTCCRTCAATAAAATCCATAGATATGTGCGTCCAAGCTTGGTGGGGAATGGGCAGTGGTTGCAATAAACCAGGGTAGGCTCCACCTTCAGATTTGCTCCTAGCACATACATCACATTGTTTAACTCAATTCTCAACATCTTTCCTCATTAGGGGCCAGTAAAAAATCCTTCCCACTCTCTTGTATGTACCCGAAATCCCAGAGTTCCCTCCATAGGCTTAATTATGCATTCATTCAGAATAGTGCTCCTGAGTTCAGTGTTATTCCCCACCCTAATTTTTCCTTTATGCTTGATGATACCACCCTGTAGGTCAAACTCAGGATATGATTGGGGGTCTAGGGACTTATCTACCAAGATTTTGGCAAAGAAAGGGTCTTGTTCATAGCTGTCAGCAACCTATTACACCCAGGATGGTGTGGCAGTGGTTGTAGCATAGTTAATTGTCTTAGAAAGCTCCCTCCTAGATAGTGCATGTGCTACCTTATTCTCCACTCCTTTTTTGTACTGAATTTCATAGTTAAGACCTAACAACTTAGTTATCATTTCTGCTGCATAGGATCCATGATCCTCTGATCAAATAGATACTTAAGTGCTTGCTGGCCAGTCCTGATAAAAAACTTGTAGCCCTGTAGATGGTGCCTTCATTTCTGAATTGCCATCAACACAGCCATAAGTTCTTTTTCAAATATAGAAAGCCCCTGATTCCTCATGCACAAGGCTTTACTCATATAGGATATGGGTCTGCCCTCTTGCATTAGGACAGCCCCTAAGCCAATGTCACTTGCATCAGTCTCTAGAATGAAGGGTTTGGTGAAATCTGGCAGGGCTAGGACAGGAGCTGTCACCATACCAACAAAATCCACCTTTCCTAAGGAGATTGGTAAGGGGCTTACTCAATAGTCCATATCCCTGTATAAACCTCCTGTAATATCCTGTTAGCCCCAAAAAAACCCCGAGTTTCTTAACATTAGTAGGCCTAGGCCAATCCACCATACTTGAAATCTTGTTGGGGTCAGTAGCTACCCCTTTCTTAGAGATTATGTGCCCCAAGTGTTCTATTTGTTCCTGCCRAAACTGACACTTACTCCTTTTTGCAAAGAGAGAGTGTTTCCTAAGCAAGAGTAAAACTGCTTTCACATCCCTTTATTGTTCATCCTTGGTTTTGCTATAAATAAGGATGTCATCAAAGAAGACTAACACTAATTTCCTCAACATAGACTGGAAAACCTAGTTCATTAGGGATTGAAAGGTTGCTGGTGCATTGCACAACCCAAATGGCATCACCATAAATTCATATTGCCCATTGTGGGTATTAAAAGCTGTCAGATACATGTCCTTAGGTCTCATTAGTATTTGAAAATAGCCTGATCTCATATCAATCTTTGAAAAATATTCAGTCCCCTGTAGTTCATCCAGTAGTTCATCAATAATAGGGATAGGGTAATCATGTTTGATGGTCAGACTGTTGAGATACCTATAATCTACTCATAACCTCCATGTAACATCTTTTTTCTTGACTAGGAGTACTGGTGAGGCAAAGGGACTGCTACTGTGTTGTATAACCCCAGTTTCAAGCAATTTCTTAACAATCTTTTAATATCATCCTTCCGGTTGTTTGATACCCTATATGGGAACTGATGTTTAGGGTTACTACCTTCCTTCAATACAATGTGGTGCTCCACCCCCTGACTGGAGGTAACCCTTTAGGCTCCTCAAAAATGTCCTGAAACTCTAACAACAGGTCTTGCAATTTTTCATTAGTGTGTTCAACATTAGGCTTAACCTTAACCCAATACATCTCCTCAATCTGACTTGGCATCCCTTAGTGAATCATCTTATAAAGAGTAGGGCCAGAAATGAATTGACACTCACTTAGAGTGGTAATGGCCTGAATTTTAACTCTTTTCCCAACAGTGTGACAGTATCATAATCAAATTCAATAAGAGTGCAAGATCTCAAAACAATCCCCTCCTAAAATCAAATCACAACCCTCATTGTTTAAAACTCTGGGTGAGAACACAAAAGGGTGCCCCTACATCTTCCACTTGAACTCATTCACCCTAGTAGAACTGACCATTCTTTTCCCATTTGCCACCTTTTCCATGATAGGTTTGACCCCTTCTAAGATATAAACCAGCCTCTTTGCAGTGGATTCTTGAATAAAGCTCAATGTGCTTCCTGTGTCAATGAGAATATGTAATTTCTCTACCCCCACTGAGCCATTAAGTCTCATAGTAGTGACACCCTCTTCCCTTGATATTGAATTCAGGGTCATCTGGATCTCCTCCATGGTGTCAGGGTCCAACAGCTCAGTTAAGTCATTGAGCATGTAATGTTATTCCTCTTCCTCAATCATGATCATGTAGGAAATCCTATTTTTACACCTGTGTCCATTTGTGAATGGTTCATCACAATTGTAGCAAAGTCCCTTCTCCCTACTGGCAGCCATCTCAGATGTTGTAAGGAGCTTAAACTGTGGTTTGTTGGCAATCAGGGGTGGTTTGGGTGTAGTAACCAGTTCAGTTCTCCTTGGGTTAAAAGATGAAAGAGGTTTAGATGTTGTTCTGAACCTTTTTGTTAATGCATCAAGGGTGTGTATTTGCTTCTGACCTAATTTAATTGCATGTTGTAAGGTTGATGGTTCAAACATGTGCATAAATGATTGTAACTCTTCACTTAGTCTACTGATAAAACTGGCAATAAAGTAATCTTCAGAATAAGCCCCCTTGTTTAGCAGTAGCATACAAGCCCTTAACTCCTCAATCTTTTCCCCATATTCCAGATACGACTGTGTATGCCTCAACTTATTAAATTCATCAATTATCTTTGATTCCTTTAACTCTTCAAATCTAGGTGAAATTACATCAAGGAATTGGGATCAGGAAATATCCAACTGCTTGATAGAAAATTATTGATACCACTGGGCAGCTTTTCTTTCAAAATGCATAGAAGCCAGTATAACCTTCTGTGTGTCAGGTATGTTAGGGATAAGTCTGAAATAACTCTGGCACTTCAGGATCCATGACTTAGGTTGAGAGCCATCAAATCTGGGAAAATCCAATTTGGGTAGTGGATTGATGATGTTGTTAGGGGCTTGATCTTGGAACATACTTCCTGTACTGAACTGTTGTTTAGAACTTGTCCTAGGAGAGGACAGTCTGGGAATGGATCACCTAGAATTGACCATTCTTCAACTTGTTTGAGCCCTTTGTCTAGGTTGAGGAGCTGTAGTTGAATAGATGCCAGGGTTTGGGATAGTTGATCAAACTTGTTCATCATATCAGTGCTAACACCTGTGATTTGTTCTTACATCTTCATCTCATATGCTTCTCTTTTTGCAGATTCGGTTTGGAGGATTTGATCTAGGCATTTTTATGCTTCTTGCAAATCTTTGAAATGGGTGATCTCTGCCATCCTAGAGGATTGAAGGCTCTGACACCAATTTTTATGCTTGTGTAATTTTCTATATTTTTTTTTGGAATTTTATGTATTTGATTTATCCAAATTTTTGATAGAAAAGTGGAGGAGGAAATAGACTTGGGGAGAAAGAAATGTTTTAGATGAATTGTAATGCTTAATTCTTATTTCTGCATCCTGCACTACAGAAGCATCTAAGCTTGACCCACCGTTTTCGGTAACTAATAACAACAATATCAGATGAAAATATGACAATTGGACGGCTAAGATAAAATCTATTAAAAGGCTATAAATCCAGATCTTGCCAAGTGTCATCATTCCATCAACCCGATGCCCTTGTCTTGTTCCTAGATCGTACCGACCCATGCCTTAGTACCATTACCGACCCGAGCCACATTATCCACAATTCTGCCCTCACCCGTACATTCCTCTATCACTTCGAACCCTAATCTCTTGCCTTTCTTCTCTGGCGACAACCAACAGGCCAAATTCATGACAGATTGTAGTATTAGTTTGATAAAATTCATGTATTCAGTCACAGGCTATTTATGTGGCAATTTTGACACTTTTATCCATATGTTTAGAATAAACATAATATGCTTAAGTCAATAAGGAAAATGGAAGTTGCCTACTTAGATTCATCATGCTTTCATTTAGAAACTAAATTTCACCTAAATTCATACATTGTTATATTATAGTTTAGCTGACTTTTCATAAATTGAGAAACAAATACAATCAAATAATTTGTATGAAATATCATATTTGAAAATCATAAACGTTCGTAATATTACATAAAATTAAAAATAATATCATCTAAACATATTAATTCATATATTAAATTATTAAATATCATAATAAAACTAACTAAAAAAAAGAAAGAAAAAATGAAGTTATTATTGTTATTATCTTGGGGTATTTGTCTCACATTATCAAATATTATTTGCATTAGGTATTGACTTTATAAACTTTGATTTTGTAACAAAAATAATCATTTTTCCAATTACTTTAGCGTTTCTTTTTGTATTATGACACTCAATCTTATTTCTCCCTTTATGTTCGAGAATTTTTTATTTATTTTTTAAATGTTGAATATGTATTATGTCAGGTGGAGTTCTATTTCAGTGACAGCAACCTTCTTAGGGATAAGTTTTTTAAGATAACCATCACTGAAAGTGATGCTGGATGTATTCTTTTTCCACAATATTGTTGCTTGGTTGCGTGATTTTGGTTCCATTTGGTGATCTTAAAACTTAGAAAAAAATAACATTGTTTCAATCACTAGGATTGGTTTGAACCAATTTCGCCTCACAAACTTAATTTTTAGAGGCCCATTTCAATACATAGTTTAGACTTAAATTAATCTATTGCTTTCTTAACTAGACTCTAGTTGTAAGTTTGGCTTTGATTTGCTCATTTTCTCGGATGAGAGGTCACTTGGGTTTGGGGGAAGTGAAACCAGAAGATATACCAGAAGATACCATTAAGGCCGGCACTGAAACTTTGAGGACCTCTACTTTTCTTAAGGTTTCTGAAGATGGTGAGTGTTAAAGATCAAGAAAACTGTGTTTTGCTTAATGGAAAGATTTTGTTTACTAAATTTTTCTCTCTCTTTCTTTTAAGGTGAGAAGGTTGGTAGAGTTACTGAGCTTCACAAACCAGATAAGGCTATTAAGCAATCTGATGAGAGAACAATTACTGCCTCACTGATGGAGTATAAAGTCAAGCTTGAAGATGTTGAGTCATTGTTTAACCAGTACGCTAAGGTATATCTTGTGACTGACTTGTTGGCATTGTTGCTAATTGAACTCCAAGATAACTATGTAAATGCTTATATAAAGGTTCTTGAATGAAGGGAAAAGAGACTTTGACTTTTTTGTTCTGGGGTATTTGTGCATTCTTTTATGCTTATATTTTGTGACTTTCTTGTTGACATTTTTGACTTTGGCATTCTTGAATGAAGGTGTTGTAAAGTTTATTTATGGGAATTTTTTTATTTTCCTTTTGTAGTTATTTGCCTTTCTTGGTCTCAAAATTAGTTAGAACTATAGATTTGTTTACTAGATTGTGTTTAGGATTTTATTTAGTTTCCTAGATTGAGTTTAGGATTAGTTTACTTGTTTACCAAGATTAGGATTCTTGTCTATTTAAGACAAGAATTAGTCTTGTTAATAGACGCAATTTGAACATAGCCAAGAGACGATAAAAAGAAACACACGAACAAGAAGAAGAACATAAGCACGAGGAGTACTTGAAGCCACCATCCTAAATTCATACATCTTTGAAGTTGCGTGACCAACGGAGAAGATCATCCTTTTGTGGCGACAAGTATTTTAGTATCATGGTGATGCTATTGTTTTCATATATTACTTAATTATTTTTCATTTGATCTTGAACAAATCTAAGTAATATAATTTTCGGGTTTGTATACCCAAGTTCATAAGCACATTTGCTTATGGATGAAATTTAAATTGTTGTGTTCAATGTATTTTTATTATTCCGCCGCTTTTAATTATATAAACTGTTTGATGTTAATACAGGTGTTTTACACCAGTCTTAACAGCTGTGTTTATTTCATTATTTACTACTCTGATATTGTTTGATGTTAGTTCAGGTGTTGTATCACTGAACTTAACATCGTTTTAATGATACTTGTTTCAACAACCATAGGTCCTATGAATTTACAATGGGCATTTAGAGCAGGTTAGTTGACGTACTAAGTATACTGATCCTAATTTTATTAGGACGTTATGAATGCTCAAGGATATCCGTGACCTTTGATCCTTAATGGCGAGAACTATTCTCTCTGGAAACAAGGATGAGGTGGCACATCAAGACCATTGATGAACGTGCATGGAGAACCATACTGGTTGGATGGGAAAAGCCATTAATTACTGATGATGATGGTGACACCATCATCAAGAGGGAAGAAGAGTGGACGGCTAATGAACTAGTCTTGTCCATTTGGGACTCCAAGACTATCAACACTCTCTGTGGCTATGTTGATTCAAGCTACTATAAGGTAATCAAAAAGTGTGAGTCGGCAAAAGATGCATGGGATGCATTGCAGAGGGTGTGTGAAGGAACTCAAAGTGTGAAGAAATCAAGACTGAGGATGCTGACTGCTATTTTCGAGTGGATGAGGATGGATGAGAAAGAGTCCATCATGGACTATGCCATGAGACTTTCCAACATTGCAAACGAGTGCGGGGAACTTGGTGAAGCTATGACCAATTCACGCTTTATGGGAAAACTGCTCAAATCCATCTCAAAGAAATTCAACATTAAAGTGGTATCCATAGAAGAAGCCAAGGACACAGACGATCTAGACTTCGATGCTTTAGTAGGTTCCCTCAAGACTTTCGAGATGGAACACCTTGGTTCAAACTCAAAAGGATTTTTTTTGCTCTTACCTCTGATGTTAACTCTGATGATGAAGACACTGATTGGAGAGAACTACTGGATAAGATTGATGCTACCACACTTGGAGAAGACGAAGTGTCTCTCGTGTCTCAACATTTTAATCGGTTCCTAAAGAATAATAATAATAATGGAGGATCTAGTTCTAAATTCAAGCTAGAGACGCCAACACCAAAATCAACAGGGCGTCCTCTTGCCATGTTATAATCCTCACCTTCGGAGACCAAGACTTCTAGTTCCCAGAAGCCTCTCAGTGAAGTTCAATGTCATAAGTGCAAAGGTTGGGGACATTATAAGAATGAATGTGAAAATACTCTGAGGAAGAAGAATATGATTGAAACAGAGTACAAAGAAGATGATAGCGACCCTGACACTCTCAAATCTATTCCAGCCCTGTTTGCTAACATTGTGTGGGGATGATGATATCCGTGTTGGTAACATCAAAAGGTGTTTAAATGCAGAAGTTGACACTTGACAGGTACGACAAGCTGAG
>BMAC01008336.1:0-10515 GCA_014905375.1 Phtheirospermum japonicum
GGAAGAGGCAGGCCCCCACATTTGAACTTGTCGGGTTCTCCTTCATTGATTTGTCGTTGTTGTTGTTGTTGCTGCTGCTGATATCGATAATCCGACTGGTTGGTGGTGGTGGGTGGTGGTGGGCCAGAGATCAAAGTCGAGGGATGGTTGGCAAGCCCTTCCTTCCCCGCATGACTTGCTCCTCCGCATGTTGCTTTCCAATTTGAGCCGCTCGAGATTGCTGAGAGCCACCGAGTGTTGCCGTGTGTACAGGGCCGAAGGGGACGACACTTTGCATTTCCTCTTTTGCTTTGCGAGAAACGAGTCGAGTCGAGGTGAGCTGGGGAGGCTAGTGCAGGTGTTGTGCATATTTGTTAGAGAGATAGGATCCACAGAAATCTGCTTCTCGCTTTCCTTCTTCTCCAAATTGAAACTCATCATGTTTGGACGCATCATATCTTTTCTCAACTTGTTTTGGTGGTGCTGTTTACATTACTTACTATATATGGAGTGGAAACATAATAGGTAGAACGTGGGTGCCATATCTAATCAAGGGCCTAGTGCTAGTTGTGATTCCCACGTTTGAATATTATTTCCATAAATGAAATCATGCACACACGTAAGCTAACTGGAATAAAAAAAGAAAAAGACAAAAAAAAGTAGGGCATGGCCTGATCATGTAAAGAACAAATGTTCAATTAATAACTCACCAAACACACATAAGTTATCAATAAACAACTCTCAAAAAAAAAAAACTGAAACTGGTATATTGTTTATAATTTCATTAAATCTGCCAATATAAACAATTGATGTACAAGCTCAGTTAACTACTCATTGGAGAGAGTTATAAAATAGAATCAGTACAACAGAGATACCAATAATGACCGGAAACGCAGTAACCAAGTAAAGAGCTCCATATCCCTGCAGTTAGTCACGAGGCCGATAATCAGTCTCTATAATCAAGATCTTTTATTTGGTTTTATATAAATCTTTGTATTGCTCATAGATTTTTTTTTTTATCTTCTGTTATTCAAATTGCAAGTTATTTCGGAAACTTAATATCAATTAAAAATTTCATGAAATGATTTAGAAGCTATAAGTTGAAATAATATTCCTGGCTTCGGCAAGGGAAAAGCCGTCAGAGCCAGGAAGGAGGAGGTGGCGGTGGAGGTGGTGGAAAGGGACATAGTTTCACAGAGAATGTCCCTCGAGAGATTTGAATGCGGGTCTTGGAGATCGTCGGACGGAGATACTGCGGCTATGTCCAACCTCTTCTTCGATCTGCCGGTCGAGCTGATGCGATGCAGCAGTGTCAACGATACCGAGTCCCCGGTCACAACGGGTTTTGTGTTCGATAATAACAAGGACTATCATCATAGTAATCGTAAAGGGGTTCTCAAAACTACTAGCATCGGTGGTGGAAAACCACACGAGTCTTTTAATTCTTCTCGTCATGTTCGTTTTTCTACCTCATCGCCTACATTGTGCCCCGCCTCGCCAACTTCTCCTTGCATTACGCCTCGCCTCCGCAGAGCCAGGGACGATTTCAGTGCTTTCCTTGAAGCACAGAGCGCATAGTGGTGTTAGTGCACGGTTGTATCCCTTGATTCCTTTCTTATTGTTTGAGTGTCCTTTTGGAGTGTACCACTTGTATTACCAGTTAGACTAAATTCAACGAGCACACTTGAAATTTAAATATGTGGGAGAGAGGGTAAACTGAAAGGGACAAAAGACACGTCCAATTTAGTTTTTTCAAGTTTGTAAGGTGAAAGATAGCAAGAAAATAATCAAATAGTTGGTATAATATATACAAAATCCACAAACATAATCACTTTAACAATTACATAGTTATAGCATTCATTAATTCTAATGAACAAATATATATGATATTATGTCATGTAATGACGAGATAACATCTTCTAAAGCATATTATTATTGGAATTAAGTTTGATTTGATCCAAATTATATTGAACTTGGAAATGCTTATGAATTAAAAAATAATAAAAAAAAGGGAAAATGCACAATGCACAATTTTAGGGAAAAATGACATTTTGACGACTCAAGTTAGATTGGGTTTAAATAATTAAATAATAAGGGTTTTGACCATTTAGGCCAAAAGCAAATGACCGTATTCCATTAAATTCAAAAGATATTTAATATATTTTTTATATTTATTTCCTATATACACGTTACTAATATATCCTAGAATCTAATTAGAATTTCATACTAATTTAACAAATTTAATTGGTCCTACTAATTTAACAAATTTAATTGGTCCTTATTTTTCTTTCTTTAGAATTTCATACTAATAAAATTTCGTAATAATTTTCATATTAATTTGAAAAAGACTTACTAATTTAACGTGATTTGATTGGTCTAATTTAACGTGATTTGATTGGTCGTCAATGGGTATATCTTATGATTGAATTTCATACTTTGGATTTGATTGGTCGTCAATGGCTATGATCATATGATTGAATTTCATACTAATTTTACGGGAATTAATTTTCTTACTAATAGAATTTCATAACAATTTCATAAATTTGATGTAAATGGGTATGATTAAGTTTTTTTCATAAAATTTCATATGATTGAATTTTGAATTTCATACCTGTTTTTTAATAATTTCATATTTGTTTCTATGAATTTTTAGAATTTCGTACAATTCTCATATAAAGAATTAGTATGTGAATTAGTAAAAAATATTTAGTGATAATAGTGTCATTCATTCGTTTCATACTAGTTGATTGTAGTTTATTCGCTATTATTTCTTTCATATTCCATTCGAATTTCAGAATTTCCTACTAATTTTCCGTGATTTGATTGAGTTTAGACTTATCGTTACAATTCACAGACTAAATGATAGATACATATTTGGTTTTGTCACTAAAATTTTGCTAAATAATATTTGCAATTTTTAAATTAAATAAGAATGCATATATTTCGAAGAAATAAATCGTTGATAATTCTAGAGAATTAGATATTAAGTTAGATAAATTAAATATTAAGTTTCCCAAGATAATATTTGCAAGTTTTAAATTAAATAAGAATGCATATATTTCGAAGAAAGAAATCTTAGATAATTCTAGAGAATTAGATATTAAGTTAGATAAATTAAATATTAAGTTAGATAATTTTGTTAAATGAATGAGAATGGTAGTCATTAGATCAGATAAATCATGATGTTTTGTGAGAAAGTTTCATTTCTATAAATATAGACTTGCTAGAATTTTCTTGTATAATGAACAGGACTCATAAACTATCAAACAAAAAAAAACTGTTAAAATCATACAAAACACACCCATATAACAAAAACAATAATAAATTCTACAACACATATTTTAAATTCTATAAATGTCACGCCAATAATCTTGACGTAACACGGGCGTCTAAAAATTCTAAAAAATTGCATAAAAGCACGAATTTCAAATTTCAAGTTATATTGGGTTTAAATAATATTTGCAATTATAGTTATTGATTTGTATAATTTGAATTTCCTGAACTAATTGTTGGTTGATTGTTGTCTAATTGCATTTTGTTACTAATTGCTATATTATACATATACTTGCTTTAATTAATTTGTTAATTACTTGTATTGGTTATTATGTCCTCAAGAAAATATGATTCTGGCTTTAAGAAAAGAATTTTTTTTCAGAACAATTAACTTTATCACAAATAGGGGCACTAGATAAGTTTGTCATGAAGGACAAGAGTTGCTTGAGAATCTCAATAATGAAAATGAACAAAATATTGTTGATATAAATGACTTTGAATGAAGGACAAGCAAATGAATTGATTAACGTGAAAAAGGTCCTCGAAGAGAAATATGTGAAAACTTTCCTCATGATGATAATTTTAAGCATTTTTCACATGCTCATTATACATGAGTACTACCTAATGGGAAGGATAAGGATAAAAAGTTGTTATATATTGTTTTTATTGTAAGCTATTCAAATCAACATCAACGCTTGTTACTGGTGCTTTGGCCAACGAAGGATATAATGAAAGGATATAATGAATGGAAACGTCTTACTGATAGGCTTAAGATGCATGAAAACAGTATTCACCGTACCATGAATATGAATGCTTGGATTGAATTACAAATAAGATTGGAAAAAAGTGAAACAATTGATAAAAGTGTACAAGAACAAATTTTCAAAGAGAATAATCACTTGAAACAAGTTCGTTTAAGAATAATTGCTGTAGTGTAAAAATCAAAGTAACTGATGGGTCAAGTTTGTTTTTACCTTTCATGTTCGACCCATCATCAGAACCTTGACCTCTCACATCATGAATATTAAGATCAAGAGACTTATTATTCTCTTTAGAAGTTATTCTGAAACGAACTTGTTTCCAGTGATGAACCTTGACCTCTCACATCATGAATATTAAGATCAAGAGACTTATTATTCTCTTTAGAAGTTATTCTGAAACGAACTTGTTTCCAGTGATGATGGGTCGAACATGAAAGGTAAAAATAAAGGTGTACTAAAGAGGTTGCTTGGTATCAATCCTATAGCATTTTATGTGTCATCCGCGTGTAATTTCTCAATCTTACTATTTGTCATATGGCAAACTCTCGTGTTAAGGCAATATCTTTTTTTGGTATTGTATAACGCACACACATTGTTTAGTAGTTCTGCAAAACGATGGAAAACTTTACATGATAACATGCATGTTTCGAATACACGTTGGGAGAGTCGTATTGAAAGTGTGAAAGACTTGAGGCACCAAACTCCTCAAATACAAGAAGCCTTATTAGAAATATTTGATTCTATTGATGATGCCAAAACAAAAAGTGAAGTCGAGAGTGTTGGGGAAATTGGATTTGGTAAAGTTATATATGGTAGTTTTGACCAAATATTCCAAATGTAGACGGGTCGTTAATAGTGTAAATGGACGTCAAATTATAAATCTACATTTTGAATAGATTATTGTGGTATATTTACTTTCACAAATCCGTTTTGGGTGAGTGAAAAGTCAATGACCAAGGTTGGACATTTGGATGGTAATGAGGGTGAGAAATTTCCTAAGTAGATAGGAAATGTCCTATATATGAATGTTATTCATTATTTTGTGGAAATCAAATTATTAGAGATGGTGGACCGCAAACTATTTAATTCCTTGGGCTTTAATTAGTTTGGGCCTCTTCTGGAAGCTTCTAAGTCTTTCTTATTGAACAAGACAAGGAGATGGGCTTGTATTAGGAATCCTAATTCCTACATATTTCCTACCTTATTTAAGGCTCCCTCAAATCTATAAATACCAACTCCCACATAGTGTAAAAACATTGCATACATCAAAACATGTTTCGAAGAGAGCTCTCGCATACATATCATAATCCTACCTGCCTCACGCATCATATAGCCTGCAGTTAGGGTTTTGCTCAATTGTCTGTCAAATTCTTGTTCGCTAGGTTGACTGGATCGTCTGCTCCGTCCAACTCCGTTCGTCGTTGTATCTTGGGAGATTCATTGCTATGAAACCGTGAGCACGTAGTACGGGGTAATAAGAATCTTAAGGAAAGAGTTCGCTCGCCTCGACGGTTAACTTTTTCTTTCGTTTCGTTATTAATTACATTATATATTTATTATGTTTATATATAATCTATTTGTTCGATTGCGTTAGATCTGTTAGTTCGATTATTCCCCGATATTATCGCAATATATTATCTTTTACCCAATAGAGTTTAGCAAGTGAGTTAGAGAGTTCCGAGTTTTTAATAAGCATGATTATTTGGAATTACATTTTATTTGGCATTAACATGGTTAGTAAAATACTGCCATTCGAAAATATGCATATTGATGATGCCATAAAACAAATTCAACGACTGATTTCTTCTTCTTTTTGGGAAAATTGTAGAGAAATGGATTTAATTCTACCATGACTTCTGCTACATCTCTTGCATTAACAATGGATATTGAGCCTATTTTTCCTATAAAATGAAAAATCCAAAGAAAAAAGCAATTTGATGAAAATGCAAAGTTAATTATTTTCTTGTCGTAGTTGATGTTGATATTACTGCATTAAATAATAGATTAAAAAATTGCAAACATATGATAATATTTATGGCTTCTTGTTTAATTTAAAAAAGTTAAGTTCTTTTGACAATAAAAAATTAAAAGAATGTTTCCAAAATCTTGAAAATGCTTTAAAGCATGGTAGATATTTAGATATTGAATCGGATGATTTATTTGCTGAACTGAAAGTGTTAAAATCGACTTTACCGGTCGAAGAAAAAATAATACTTGAACTTTTAGAGATTGTTAATGCCTTTTGGGTTGCTATCCTAATGTCTTGATTGCCTATAAAGTTTTGTTAACTATGTTTGTGATCGTAGCATGTGCGGAAAGAAGTTTCTCTAAGTTAATATTATTAAAAAAATATTAACATCAACAATGTCACAAGAAAGATTAAATGGACTCACAGCCTTATGTATTGAAAAAGATATGTTGCATCAGATTGATTATGAAAATATTATTGATGAATTCTCTTCTCAAAATGCTAGAAGAGCCATTTCCAATGATTTTTTTTCTTTGATATTATTCTCTAGTTTTGCAGTTTTTCTCTTATGTGTTGTTGTGAATAAAAGGGCCTCATTTTTATTACTCGCACTGGGCCTCCAAAATATCAGAACCGACACTGATTCTGGTATAGGTGATAAATTATACATCACGCATAGTTCGCATGATAGTTTGCACGAATAATAGTTTGTATGTTAAACTTTGAAAAACCCAATAGTTTGGGGGAAAAAATAATTATCCCTTYTAATAAAAAAAATCTTATGCCTAAAAATAATATTTTTGTAAAACTATAAAATAATATATTTATGTACTTTAGTGTATGACCTTTGTAATCCTAAACTCCTAATATTGTACTTATAAATAGAGTCCTCTAGTTCTCATAAAAATACTATTTTATATATCTTCTCTGCTAACATATTCACTCTTCTCTCTTATTCATAACAATGTTATTGTATAAAGATAGTATATTTGATAAAAAGAAAATGATAAAAAAGAAGAAATTTATTCCTATCAACTATTCACTAATTATAATTTTATAGGATTAGGAGTYGAGCGGTATAAAAGTGCGAATTGAGGTGAATAAGTTGTCAAGATATATGGAGTGATCTCAAATGCACTATTTTTACAAATATTTTGAGGATTGCCCGCAAGAGAACGTGGTCGATCGTAGTGCGGTGAGGTGACTCAAGTCGAATCTCATGAGGAAGACAAATCGAAAGTTATTTTTGTATTTAAATCACAAAAGAGAAAATAAGAAAAAGCTAAGCTAAACACACGATCAAATTTTGGAGTTTTGAGTTTTTAACAACTAAGACGATAATTTAAATGACAAGAAATGAAATCGAAGACTTTGAAAAGATTAATAAAACAAGGGCCTAGGGCTCTAAACTCGTCTTCATGATTAATTAATAATTTACCGAACACTTAATTTATAAATGGGGGTTGTCAATCTCGATTCTCAATTAAGTACCCGATAATCATCAATTGTATGGTTCTAAATGCATTTAGACCATAGACCCGAAGAATCTACCCAAAAATCTTGAAAAATTGCAATGAAATCAACCAAGAACAAGCATGAATAACATTAACTTCAACAAAAAAACCATAATCCAATAATATTAATTAAAGAAAATGAAGGAAAAATTCATGAATTTCATAAACTAAAGAAAATTAACTTAACACTTGAAGGATGGAAAGTGAATACATAAAGGGAAGCAAGCTCATAAAATTCATATACTTGAACAACTAACTAAATAAAAGCAATGGAGGTAAATGCATTTAAATTACACTAAGGGAGTTTTGGATATTCCTAAATGCTCCTACAATTCGAGCTAAGAACCTAGACAAGATTACTAACTACATGCATCAAATTAGTAAACCCACTAGTTTGACTAGAAACACCACTATCACCTTTATCAATTTTTGCCATAAGAAGAATAAGTTTGAAAAAAGAACAAGAGCACGAAAATAGAGAAAAATGGAAGATTTCACTAGTAATACATAAAGAGAATCAATATCCCAACAACAAACATACATACGAGTCAAGGATTCTCAAAACATACACAAATTTAACAGGAGAAAATGCAAGAGAGCTACTACAATTAATTACCTCAAGAAGAGGATTTTTCAAGCTTGAACAAAAGCCACTTCAAGATTACTATTCTTCACACCATTACATTAAGCTTTAATCTTCAACCAAAATTCAAGAAATCGAAGGAGAACCCGACAAGTTCAAATGTGGTGCCTGCCTCTTCCTTCCTGGCTTCGGCAAGGGAAAAGCCGTCAGAGCCAGGAAGGAGGAGGTGGCGGTGGAGGTGGTGGAAAGGGACATAGTTTCACAGAGAATGTCCTTCGATAGATTTGAATGCGGGTCTTGGAGATTGTCGGATGGAGATAATGCGGCTATGTCCTCTCCCACTTGGTGGATATATCGAGCAAATGAGAGCCTTCCTGATGTCATCCGTCGTCAAACCAATCGCGATAGAACACCATTCAAACTTCGTACTTGAGACAGCTTTAGTAAGAAAGTCTGAACTATTCTTCACCGTGTCAACCTTTGTAAGCTAAATCACTTTCTTCTCCACCTTCTCTCGAATGAAGTGATACTGAATGTCGATGTGCTTTGTTCTTGAGTGAAACGCCGAATTCTTAGATAAATAAATAGCTCCTTGATTATTACATCTCACCTCCGTGGCTCCTAGCTCGAAACTAAGCTCTAAACACAAGTGACGTAACCATATGGCTTCTATTCCAGCATGAGGAAGAGCCATATATTCAGCTTCCGTTGAAGAGAGTGCTACCACGCTTTGTCTCTTACTCATCCAACTCACCGCACCTCCAAATAGTGTGAAAACATATCCGCTAGTGGATCGCCTACTATCTATATCTCCACCCCAATCAGCGTCTACATGGCCTACGATATCAAGAGTTTTTCCACCCTCTGCTCCTTCAAAACCACAAAGACAATTTTGAAGTTCCATGAAGATACCTGAAAACTCTCTTGATCGCAGTCCAATGCTCTTTACCTGGATTGGACATATATCTGCTCAGGACTCCCACTGCATGAGCTATATCTGGACGCGTACATACCATAGCGTACATCAAACTACCAACTGCCACTTGCATATGTCACTCGAGCCATCTCCTCAGTTTCCTAATCTGTTTTTGGACACTGTTTGAGTACAGGTGATGACCCTACTTCTGTAAAAGATGCGAGATCAATGGATGATGCAAATCAGTGTGAGCTCGCAATGATAGATGAGATACAGTCGCTTGATAAAAATGAGACATGGAACTTGTGCAAATTGCCTAAGGATAGAAAGGCAATTGGGTGAAAATGGGTATTCAAGCGAAAACTAAAACCAGATGGAACTGTGGAGAAATACAAGGCGAGACTGGTTGCGAAGGGGTATTCTCAGATCGAGGAGTAGACTATGACGAAATTTTCTCTCCTGTGGCAAAAGTGACCTCAATATGGTTTGTTCTGTCCATAGCAGCGACGTACGATCTTAAAGTGGAACAGATGGATGTAAAAATGGCATTCCTCCATGGGGATTTGGAGGAGGAGATTTACATGAGGCAACCAGAAGGGTTTGAAACAAAAGGGAAGGAGAATCTGGTGTGCAGGTTAAAAAAGTCTTTATATGGGCTGAAGCAGTCTCCAAGGATGTGGTACCAAAAGTTTGATACGTACATGCTTCAACTTAATTTTGTTCGTTTAAATTCTGATCATTGTGTCTACATGAAAGAGGGCAGACAATCAAATCGTGATTCTTACTCTCTATGTGGCAATATGCTACTAATTGGAAATAACATGAAGATGGTAAAATCGGTAAAAGGTTTGTTGGCCAAGAAGTTTGATATGAAAGACTTGGGGCCTGCAAATTTTATTCTGGGCATGCAAATTAAGAGGGACCGCGAGAAACGAAAACTGTGGCTAGGTCAGGAGAAGTACATCTAGGGCTGCAAACGAGTCGAGCGGCTCACGAGCGCTCGCGAGCAGCTCGAGTCAAAGCTCGACTCGAGCTCGGTCAAACTCGAGCTCGAGTCGAGCTCGAGCAGCTCGAGCTCACAAACGAGTCGAGCTCGAGCACGTCACTAATAAGCTCGCGAGCTCGACGAGTTGCTCGATTATGTGTGAATTTACCAAAATACCCCTATTTAATAGTATTAATTACAAAAAATACCGTAATTTTATTAGATTTAAAACTAAAAAACTCGAGCCGAGCTCGAGCTTTTGTCGAGCCGAGCATTGTCGAGTCGATCTCGAGCCAAGCTCGAGCATGCTCATTTCCTTATCGAGTCAAGCTCGAGCAGCAATCTTTCGAGCTCGTCGAGCTCGAGCACAAATAAAAAAATAGTCAATCCTGGCTCAAAATCATGAATGCTCGACTCGACTCGGTTCGTTTGGCAGCCCTAAGTACATCAACGAGATTTTGAAGAAATTTCGTATGGCGGATTGCAAACCTATTGGTACCCCTATATCTAAAGGGACCAAATTTTTTCTGTGAAA
>BMAC01008347.1:0-10506 GCA_014905375.1 Phtheirospermum japonicum
TTTTTGTAATGCGCTTAGCCTTAAGGGTAGTTTTGTAATCAATTGAGGAATATAGGTTTAATTACAAAATTACCCCAAAAATTAAAAAATACCCTCTAACGAGACTGTTTTTTGTAATTACGCTTAACCGTAGGGGTAGTTTTATAATCAACTAAAGAATATAGGATTAATTAAAAATTACCCCAAAACTTTAAAAATTTCCCTGAACGAGGCTATTTTTAATTTTTGTAATTAGGCTTAACCTTAGGGGTAGTTTTGCAATCAATCGAGGAATATAGAATTAATTACAAAATAATCTCAAGATTTTAAAAATACCCTTAAATGAGGCTTTTTTTAATTAGTCTTAACCTTAGGGGTAATTTTGTAATTAATTGATGAATATAAGGTTAATTATAAAATGACCAGGAATTTTTATAATTCCCCCGAACGAGACCATTTTGAATTTTTGTAATTAGGCTTAACCTTAGGTGTAGTTTTATATTAAACCGAATAATGGAGGGTTATTTACAAGATGACCCCAGAACTTTAAAAATACCCCCCGAACGTGACTTTTTTCTTATAATTAGGTTTAACCTTAGAGTTCCTATTGCAATCAACCAAGGAATATAAGGTTAATTACAAAATAACCCAAAAATTTAAAAATATCCGAAACAAAACTTTTTTTTGTAATTATGATTAACCTTAGGGGAAGTTTTGAAATCAATTGATGAATATAGGGTTAATTACGAAATGACACCAAAATTTTAAAAATTCCCCCAAACGAGACTTTTTTTTTTGTAATTAGGCTTAACCTTAGGGGTAGTTTTATAATCAACCGATGAATATAAGGCTAATTACAAAATTACCCCACAATCTTAAAAATTCCCCCAAACGAGACTATTTTTATTTTTTGTAATTAGGATTAACACATAGGGGTAGTTTAGTAATGAACCGAGAAATATAATTTTAATTGCAAATTACCTTACAATTAAAAAATTCCCCCAAATGAGACTATTTATTTTTTATAATTAGGCTTAACCTTAGAGGTAGTTTTGTAATCAAGAGAGGAATATAGGGTTAATTACAAAATTACCACAAAACTTTAAAAATTCCCCTAAACGAGACTGTTTTTATTTTTTGTAATTAGCTTAAACTTATGGGTAGTTTTGTAATCAACCAAGGAATTTTTCAAAGCACTCGAGTTATCATTCAACGTAACTGCCCTTAGGAAATTTTAAACACTCCAGGAATATTATAAAACATTATAGGTAAATGCCCCTAAGGTTTAGTTTATAATTAAGATTAACCGAAGACTTTTACAAAACACTCCAGTTATCATTCGATTATTATATATAACGTCCTTGTGAATTTTGTATTTACATAACATGAAAATGTTTGCTAGTTTCTACTTTTACCACCAGAGAAACTTCTAGGCTAACTAAGAGCTAACATCATATCATATTTTAATTTAATCTTTTTTCAATATATTTGTTGCAGGAATCTTTAGAAGAACAAAAATCCGAAGGCAGTCTCAAACCTAGTGGTAGGAATGATGTACTTGCAGTTGTGATAAGAAATCCATAGAATCCCGGCCATGGGAGGGAGTTAGGAAAGGATATACCCTTAGGACGTACTTCGAAAAGCCCCAACACCATATCGATAGAATAGTGTCACAATAGAAGGTAGATGCTATCGTTGCATTGAGGTTGCTAAAATGCAGAAAAAGTTAAGAGTGGAGATGATGATGTTCAAATCCAAAGTGGGCACTACGTCCGTCCCGGAAAGAGTTCAAAAGGGAGTTGTGCTATGTATCTTATGGTTGAGGATCCACGAAGAACACAATGATGAATATGAGCTATATGTCGAGGATTTGTAGAGATGATTAGTTGCATATGGTCATCTTTAAAACTTGGGGTCAACCATACACCACATAAGTGATAGTCGTGCGAGTTGTTGTTGGAGATGCGCTTGTTTCTTTCTCGACGGATGAGGTCACTACTGTGGGAGAAACACCAAATCAATTTTAGTTTGATGAATCAACTAAAATTTTATGAACAAGATGTGTCGCAGAGTTTGAAAAACATATAAACCTTTTCAAATTAGAATCAACAACAACAATAAGGCAAACACTTGTGTTAGGCCAGATTAATGGGTTATAACCCGTTAGGCCATCTGACCCAATACTGTAATGTATTGATTTTTTAACTATGATGTATTGGTTTTTGTACTCAACATTATTGGTTTTTCATAAATATCTGACCCATGTTATGATGTATTGATTTTTGTAATATGATGTATTAGTACTATAATGTATTGGTTTTTTACTATAGTGTATTGGGTTTTGTACTATAATGTAGTGATATGAAATTTCGGCCTAACGGATCATCTGTTAGTCTGATCTGACAAGAGTGTTGCCCCAACAATAATAGTAATAATAATAAAAAATAAATAATAATATTATAATTATTATTATTATTTATAATTATTTAGAACTGAAATATTATAATTATTTATGTAGCGAATTAGTTTGAATCGACAACAACAACAACAACAACAACAACAACAATAATAATAATAATAATTATTATTATTACTATTAATATTATTTTTAATTTATATTATAATTATAATAATTATAATATTATAATTATTATAATTGTAATATAGTAATTATTATTATTAGTAACATATTATAATTATTTATGTAGGGAATTTCTAAAACAAAAAAACTCTGATATCATTTTTGCACATTTATTAAATTGGATATATATATATATGAATTGGATCCATTAGTTATTAGTACAAGTATACAATAATACATGCTATATATTTATTAGTCAACCATACCCCATCTAATTTACATTCATCAGATCTAAATCTAATGATTTAGCCTACGAACCCATTTTAATAATTGGACCCATCGGATCCAATTCATATATATATATATATATATATATATATATGAATTGGATCCGATGGGTCCAATTATTAAAATGGATTCGTATATTATATATATATATATATATGAATTGGATCCGATGGGTCCAATTATTAAAATGGGTTCGTATATTATATATATATATTCGGGTCCTTTTACCTAACAGGTTTAAAGAGGGTAATTTAAAAAGGGCGAACAAATTTCCATTCGCTTTACTGCATTTAATACTCAATAATGGTGTTGTAACGGCAGTATGGCATCAAACAAGTGGTGACTGCCGCTAGTTTCGTGGAATGAGATTGTCTATACAATATAATCTGATCAATTATTATCTCCTTAGAGATGAAATGACTAAACTCCATGATTTCTCTTTAAATAGACCTATATATGCACCCTGATTTTATTCTGTTCGTGTTTATAAATTTTATGTTGTACATATTAAAAGTTGTGAGCTATTATTAGGCATTGATGAGGTAATACTCCTTCCGTCCCAATTTGATAGTTTTACGGTTGGTTTCACACAGGTTAAAAAATTAATAGTTTATATAGTTAAGTCATTACTTTAGTTAGTATTTTCCAATTATACCATTTTTGAATTTATTAATGTCAATTAATACTCATAAAAAACAGTGTTGGAATTAGTATATTTGTTATTGGAATAGTAAGATTTTGCATTGTAATCATCAATTCTCAATTTACGAGTAGAAAGCTAGTATTTCAATAATATTAATTAAGGGTATGTGTGGAAATGAAAAATTAATGATATGTTAAAAATGGTAACTTGACTATATTTGTGGGACGGACTAAATAAGAATAGTGGACTATTTTTGTGGGATGGGGGAGTAAGTTTTTTTAATATACACTAGTTCGAATACCCGCGTTTACGCGGGCATTACTAAGAAAAGTATAAAAACGTAATATTTATTAAAAAGAATTGCTAAGTTTATAAAGTAAATATAAAATAAAAATTTAAAAAATAATCTCCACTTTAAATTTCAAAAAACTACCTTATAGACTATATTATTAATAACGCGAATATTGAGAAATAACTTGCCCTTAAAAAATTGAATTATTAATACAAACATAAAAATAGATTATTTACTTTAAATTCTGAAAAACTCATTGTAGACATTGTTAAAGTTTTCTTTTGGCTTTTATGTTAAACAAATAATTTTGAAATATAAATTATTGAATATAAATATAAAATGTATAAAATATCAAATTTCTCTCTTTTACGGCATTTTTTTTAGTGAGATTGAGATGTGGTCATAGGTTATTTGAAGACAAATTTGCCCTCAGGAATTTGGCGTGCAACACGTATGTACACCTCTGGTGTAGCTTTTTGGCACAAACTGGCCTAAGAAGGCAATATAAAAAAATATATTTGAGTAGGCAAATTGATAGAAAAAATCATTTGGGAGGCAAAGTCCAAAAAATTATAATAATTTCTTTTGATTGTTTTTATGCATTTCTTCTAGGCACAAAATTCTTTACCTAATTATAATTATATAATTTAATAACTAAATCACATCCCCACCGATTCACAATAAAATAGACTCTAATTGACTGATTTTGTGTAAGATTTATTTTGTTTATTTTTTTATATTTATACTAAGTAACTAAACTCGACTTTTACTAATTATCTAAAACAAATTCAGTGATTTGTAATAATGAGGTAACAATACTGAAAGATACAGAAATGTATATAAATAAAGTCTAATTTTTGTTTTCATAATCTCTTTCATGAAAAAAAAAATATTTCCATATAATTAATTCAAAAAATTGATTTCTAACAACTATGTTTTCCTTATATATACATACATACATATATATACACACACACACACACAAATAAATATATACATATATACAAGATTAATGAATCCTTCAAAAAGCTACAGATACGTTTTTAGTATAAAATTTTAAATATGAAAAATTTATAGATTTTCTAATATTAATAAAAAAAATCAATCACTTAAAGGATATAAATTTCAAATGGGAGAAATTCAAGGAATTTCATATTCATGGATACTAAATTAATCAATCACCTAAAAGGGTGTTACTTAACAAATATGATAATCATGACAAAATATTTAAATAAATTAATCAATCACCTAAGAGGGTATACCTTAACAAATATGATAATCATGACATCTATATGTATAAAATGAGAGAAAAACAATTAATTTATATATTAGTAAAAAATAACTTTTTTGAACACGACATTAGTTGTCTTTGAAAATAGTCGGTGAATGAAAATTTCCTTAAGAAAGACAGATGAGGTATGACTCTCTGTCTTCCTTATTTGTCTTGAGTTTAGTTCTTATTTTATTCATTTGTGCCTCTTTTTGTAGGAGTTTTTTTTTTAGTTTTTCAATTATCAAACAAAATTTTCTAGCATTTTGTGAGATGTTTTTAAATCAAAACTTATCGAATCAATTGGAATGTGTAAATTGAAAATATACTTATTAGTTGATTTTTATTATTTGGTCTTCATAGAATCAAGAGCATAAATTTCTCAATCAGAATCTAAGATTAAGTCTTTACTTAAATAGCGACATTTGTCAAATATAAGATACATACAAAGATTTAACATAAAAGACACCTCTTGAATGTTTTGATGTAAATTACTACACATTAAATTACACATTTAAAAGGGGAAAAAGATGATGCGTATAAACACACACACACACACATTATATAAATATAAATATAAATAAATATTGAAGGACTTGTCATTAAACTATGTCTATGATGAAGCAAAACGTGTCCTTTTTGAAACAATAATAGATAATAACATTATAAAACTATGGGCATAAATCCCATTATATCACTTAAAATAGAATATAATTAAATTAAATTACCAACACTTAGTGCCTCCGGGTATCTAGTTATCGTGGCTTGGTGCACACCATAAATCAATGTGAGGTTGAGACACATATTTATAGAGATAAATTTTGATTAAAAAAAATAAAAAATTCCAAAATATACTCGAGAAGTGAGTCCAACACTTTTTTTCAGTCGCAAGTTTCATCAATCATTACAAAAATATATGTATTTTTATACTAATTAATTACAATCATTTCATCAAATATATCGAGAAGAAAAACCTTCAAAGACTAATTAAACTTCAAGAAAAAATTCAGAAAAACAAAAAGGGAGAAAAAAGAAAAAAGGAACAAAGAAATATGCTAGTAACATTAAGTTTCAGAAATTAAATTACACAGAGCACACCAACCGTTTCTTATAAGTTCATGCATATTTGGAGTCAAAATAGCATATTTTTTCATGCAGATTGTAAAAAGTTGAAGATAACTGGTTTGCCATTTCTCTGGGAAGCTAAAGCCTTTTCTTTTATCGTTAGGTGTTTCATTTTTATTATTTTTTTTTTTGAGGTTTGCTTCTAAGTTCAGAGTTGGCCATTTTTCTTGTCTGTTTGTTTTCAAGAATCAACCACAAGTACCCCTTATCAAACATGTTTGTGTTAGTTCCTTTTTTTCTTTCCTCATTTTCCGGGCTACTAAGATAAAGGATGGATTTTTATTTTTTTTTGTATTTATTTTGCTCTACTGTTGGTTACTTTTTATTCCAAACCTATATATTTCCTGCATTCATAGATTTAACATTGAATCACCAACATATTCTCATACACAATAATTAAAGAATGAAAGTAAATGACTTTAAAATCCTTATTAAAATATTATTAATATTTTTCATTTCAAACACACTCACTTAATTGAGAAAACTATTACTCTTGTAACTTAATTTATTATTACTAAATTAAAAATACGGATCACAATAAATTCATCTTGAAAATAGCACTGAGAAAGTAAAACTGGCTCCCAGGAACTTTCAATTACTCGTCATCAGCTTCCGTTGAGCCCTTCATTTACCGGCTCCCACTCAACCGTAATGTTTGACATCTTCTCAGTCAGGGTTTGAAGAACCTTATTCCCTCATCATACCGAGAAGAAATGGTTCTGTTGAGAATTTATTCGCAATAATTCTTTTTTGGTAGTTTGCCTTTCTTAGAGTTTTTATTTTATTAGGACTCTAGACTTCTTACCTAAGGTAGTATTAGGACTTTATTTAATTACCTTAGTTTAGCTAAACTTGTCCATCAAGTTTAGGAGTCCTTTAATTTTATAAAAGACTGGTCGATGCAAAAGAAGGTTACGGACGCAAAACTGAGAAGTAACGCACGCAAGACAGAGAACGAAATCAAAAGAACAAGGTTCAACGATTTCAAGAAGTAAGAACGCAGAGCATCAGTCATACTTGGAGTTGGGATTCGGATCAAGAGTTTTTAGACGTTGCGTAACCAACGGACGAGAATATTTCTCACAGCTACAAGTATTTTCGTATCAAGTTTGATACAATTGTTTTCATATATTACTTAGTACTTTGTAATTGATCTTTGAACGATAAGTAATATAGTTTTCGGGTTTGTATACCCAAGTCCGTAAGAACATTTTCCCGGTATTTGACCTTTCCTCCTTGGAATTTTACAATGTTTGATAAGAGGTCTTCTGATCCCGTCATATGTTTTGAACATCCACTATCGAAGTACCAAGCTCCTGGAACATGAGATTTAAGAGAAGTATAAATCATATTACACCTGACTTCGCCCTTTCTGACCCAGACCTGTCTGGTCTTGGTGTTGCCTTTGGTGACGGAAACCCCAGTTCTGTCATGAGTCCCAACACCATTGCTAATTCTCTGAAACTGACTTTTCTTCCCTGTTCTTCTCCAACAAAAGGGGCGTATGTGGCCAGGTTCACCACAATGATGGCAAACATACTGCCTTCTTCTCTTCTTTTGCCGCTTGGTGGTGTTTAGAGTTGGGCTATCTTGTGGCTGCTGAGATTGTGGATCGAAACCAATCCCGTGTCTTGACGTTTCCGGAAGCGACATTTTCAGAATTTCATCGAGCTTCACCCTTCCTTTGTTGAGATTAGAAAGAGTATCTTGTACCTTCTTCAGTTCAGCACTTACTCGCTCTAGTTCGGAATCTTTTCTTGAGAGAGAGGTTTCCAATCGGGTGATTATGTTAATTTGATCATCTTTTTCATGGGTAAGCTTCTCTAATTTGATCATGAGTGTCTTCACTTTCAGAACCTGATTTCCCCAATTTGCAAAGAGTATATCGGTACTCCTCACGCAGCTTGTCATATTCGTCGAGAGAATTATCAATTTCAGCATTCAGACAGACGGTGTTGGAAGTGATGTTGATAATACGAATGTCGTCATCACAAGCAACATTGGCAAATAATGCTGGTACTGACTTAGAAGAGTCAGAATCACTTCCGTCTTCGTCAAATTGCTGTGCAATAAGGTTCTTCTTTCTCAATGTGTTCGCACACTCGTTTTTATAATGTCCCCATCCTTTACATTCATGGCATTGAATTTCACTCAGCGGTTTGGGAGAATTTGTGCTCTTAGATTCCGAGGACGAGGGTTCAACATTTGACAGCTTTCTTCCGGAAGACTTCGGAGGTGGTGTTTCCATCTTGGACTTTGATGTTTTCCCTCCAAGGTTGTTCTTTCTCCTTAAAAATTTGTTGAACTTTTGAGTGATGAGAGATACTTCTTCTTCTCCAAGGGAGGTATTTTCAAACTTATCAAGTAATTCTCTCCAGTTAGTTTCTTCAGCTTCGTCTTCTGAGTTGACATCGGAGGAAAGAGCAACGTTTTTCTCTTTAGAGTTGGAACTAACGTGTTCCATTTCATATGTTTTTAGCGATCCTACCAACTCATCAAAGTTGAGATTGTCAGTATCTTTGAATTCTTCAATGGCGACCACTTTCATACTGTACTTCTTTGAAATTGATCTTAGCAGTTTTCCAACCAAACGTGAGTTGGACACGGCCTCGCCAAGATCTCCACATTCATTTGCTATGTCCGACAGTCTCATGGCATAGCTTACAATAGACTCCTTTTCATCCATCCTCATGGATTCAAACGTAGAGGTTAGCATTCCCAGGCGTGATCTCTTCACACTCGGAGTCCCTTCGCATACCCTTTGGAGGGCATCCCACGCATCTTTCGCCGATTCGCAATTTTGGATAACCTTGTAGTAGTTCATATCAACAAAACTACACAGGGTGTTAATGGTTTTGGAGTTCCAGTTGGCCAGGGCTATCTCGTCAGCCGTCCAGTCCTTGCTCTCTCTTGATTATCGTGTCACCTTCAGCATCCGTGACTCGAGGCCTTTCCCAACCAACAAGAACAGATCTCCAGGCTCGTTCATCAATGTTTTTGATAAACCAGCGCATTCTTTGTTTCCAGAGAGAATAGTTCTCCCCGTTGAGAATTGGAGGTCTTGGAATTCCTTGAGCGTCCATCGGATTGACTCTACAAAACAAGGATCGAAATACTTAGTGTCAAGTACCCTGCTCTGGTACCAATTGTTGTTTTGTAGTTCTCTAATTTTAAAGAAAATAAAATTTCTTATGCAGAAAGCAGATGTTGTGACTGGTGATATAACACCAGTTCTAACATCAGTTTACTGAACAGTTTAAAAACAGATAAAAAATAAACGCAGCGGATAAAATAAATTAAACACAGAGATAAAACTTTTAGCCCGTAAGAAAACGTTCTTACGGACTTGGGTATACAAACCCGCAAACTATATTACTTATCGTTCAAAGATCAATTACAAAGTACTAAGTAATATATGAAAACAATTGTATCAAACTTGATACGAAAATACTTGTTGCTGTGAGAAATATTCTCGTCCGTTGGTTACGCAACGTCTAAGAACTCTTGATCCGAATCCCAGCTCCAAGTATGACTGATGCTCTGCGTTCTTACTTCTTGAAATCGTTGAACCTTGTTCTCTGATTTCGTTCTCTGCCTTGCGTGCGTTCCTTCTATGTTTTGCGTCCGTGACCTTCTTTTGCGTCGACCAGTCTTTTATAAAATAAAGGACTCCTAAACTTGATGGACAAGTTTAGCTAAACTTAAGGTAATTAAATAAAGTCCTAATACTTCCTTAGGTAAGAAATCTAGAGTCCTAATAAAATAAAAACTTTAAGAAAGGCAAACTATCAAAAAATGAATTATTGAAAATAATATTCTCAACAGAACCATTTCTTCTCGGTATGATGAGGGAATAAGGTTCTTCAAAACCCTGACTGAGAAGATGTCAAACATTACGGTTGAGTGGGAGCCGGTAAATGAAGGGCTCAACGGAAGCTGATGACGAGTAATTGAAAGTTCCTGGGAGCCAGTTTTACTTTCTCAGTGCTATTTTCAAGATGAATTTATTGTGATCCGTATTTTTAATTTAGTAATAATAAATTAAGTTACAAGAGTAATAGTTTTCTCAATTAAGTGAGTGTGTTTGAAATGAAAAATATTAATAATATTTTAATAAGGATTTTAAAGTCATTTACTTTCATTCTTTAATTATTGTGTATGAGAATATGTTGGTGATTCAATGTTAAATCTATGAATGCAGGAAAATATATAGGTTTGGAATAAAAAGTAACCAACAGTAGAGCAAAATAAATACAAAAAAAAATAAAAATCCATCCTTTATCTTAGTAGCCCGGAAATGAGGAAAGAAAAAAAGGAACTAACACAAA
>BMAC01008369.1:0-10772 GCA_014905375.1 Phtheirospermum japonicum
TCTAAACTGCTCTTTATGATCGAACATTCCCTTAGTATATAATATTTTATCTAAAATCCTTTTATTCTTAATAGTTACTCTATCTCGAATTATATAGTCTATGAAAATGCTTAAGGTACCATCTTTCGTATGAGCAAATAACACCAACACAAATCATAGTGAAAGAATAAGCACCGTCAAGCCATCATAAAGAACCTCTTGAAAATAGATCAACATTTCTTTCAACACAGTTGATGCCATTCTATAACGCATTCAGATATTGAATATGTTCTTGTTATCTATTTTGACAATCTTCTCGTAGACTCGATAGATCAGTGGTAAATACTTCAAGATACTCTTGGTAAACTTTTAATACTATTGATAGGCATGAAAAATCTTTTGTTTAGATACTCAACAAATTCACCAAAAATAACCTTCAAAACCGCTCTTTATGATGCGAAAATTCCTTTAGTATTGAATATTTTATCTAAAATTCTTTAATTCTTAATAGTTACTCTATTACAAATTATATAGTCTGTGAAAATGCTTAAGGTTCCATCGTTCATATGAGCAAATAACACCACCACAAATCATAGTGAAAGAATAAGCATCGCGAAGCCATCATAAAGCAACTCTTGAAATTAGATCTTCATGTCTTTCAACACAGTTGATGACATTCTATAACGCATTCAGATATTGAATATGTTCTTGTTATCTATTTTGAGAATCTTCTCGTAGACTCGATAGATCACTGGTAAATACTTCAAGATACTCTTGGTAAACTTTTAATACTATTGATAGGCATGAAAAATCTTTTGTTTAGATACTCATCAAATTCATCAAAAATAACCTTTAAAACCGCTCTTTATAATCTGAAAATTCCTTTAGTATTGAGTATTTTATCTAAAATCCTTTTATTCTTAATAGTTACTCTATTACGAATTATATAGTTTGTGAAAATGCTTAAGGAACCATCGTTCATATGAGCAAATAACACCACCACAAATCCTAATCAACGGTGTTGAAAGACATGTAGGTCTAATTTCAAGAGTTGCTTTATTGATGGTTTCGCGATGCTTATTCTTTCACTAGGATTTATGGTGGTGGTTATTTGCTCATATGAACGATGGTTCCTTAAGCATTTTCACAAACTATATAATTCGTAATAGAGTAACTATTAAGAATAAAAGGATTTTAGATAAAACACTCAATACTAAAGTAATTTCAGATTATAAAGAGCGGTTTTAAAGGTTATTTTTGATGAATTTGATGAGTATCTAAACAAAACGTTTTTCATGCCTATCAATAGTATTAAAAGATTACCAAGAGTATCTTGACGTATTTACCACTGATCTATCGAGTCTACGAGAAAGATTGTCAAAATAGATAACAAGAACATATTCAATATCTGAATGCGTTATAAATGGCATCAACTGTGTTGAAAGACATGAAGATCTAATTTCAAGTGTTGCTTTATGATGGCTTCGCGATGCTTATTCTTTAACTATGATTTGTGGTGGTTTTTATTTGCTCATATGAACGATGGAACCTTAGCATTTTCACAGACTATATAATTTGTAATAGAGTAACTATTAAGAATTAAAGGATTTTAGACAAAATATTCAATACTAAAGAATTTTTGCATCATAAAGAGCGGTTTTGAAGGTTATTTTTGGTGAATTTGTTTGAGTATATAAACAAAAGATTTTCATGCCTATCAATAGTATTAAAAGTTTACCAAGAGTATCTTGAAGTATTTACCACTGATCTATCGAGGTCTACGAGTAGATTGTGAAAATAGAAAACAAGAACATATTCAATATCTGAATGCGTTATAGAATGGCATCAACTATGTTGAAAGACATGTAGATCTATTTTCAAGAGGTTCTTTCTGATGGCTTGATGGTGCTTATTCTTTCACTATGATTTGTGTTGGTTTTAATTTGCTCATACGAAAGATGGTACCTTAAGCATTTTCACAGACTATATAATTCGAAATAGAGTAACTATTAATAATAAAAGGATTTTAGATAATACCTTGGGACTGCCCAGTCTGACAAGGTTGCGGCCCAATGCTCCAGCAACTCACAAGCCCAGCAGGTTTATTATTCTACAACTCTCCAGGCGGCCCACACCTTGAACAAGGTTCCCCAAATTCAATTCCCAACGGCTTCTCCTCTATTCCAACAGCGGGCCCCCTCCATCACTTCTGGCTTTGGCAGCCCGCCATTTTACAATTCGGGCCCGGCTTGCTTATCTCAATCTCACACGACGGGCCATACAAAATACTCGTCTTCGACTCCAATCAAGAAAGGGGATTACTACTCGGTTATGATAAACGAATCCCTCTACCAATCTCGGGTTTCGGTTTTACGCAATTCTCTTATAGGCCGTCTCCTTCAGCCGAAAGGATCCAAACCCCTTACGATCGCTGACATTAAGGTGTCGCTGTCTTCTACTTGGAATACAACTGGCGATTGGAACTTCGTCCCACTTGGCAAGGGATTTTTTAGCATCTCTTTCACGGTTTCTGAGGACAGGAACCGCGCTTTTACCAAGACGACCTGGAAGCTTGGTTCGTCTACTCTTAGGCTTTTRCCGTGGACCCCGGACTTCAATCCTTATAAGGTGCCTTCGACTTCTTCTCAGGTTTGGATTCGCATCTACGAATTGCCTATAGAATATTGGGACCGCTCTTTTATTTTAGATATTGCTAGGGCTGTTGGTACACCTTTGCAGATTGATGAGCMCTCCCTCAATGGCTCGGTCGGACATTTTGTCCGTGTGCTGGTTGAGCTTAATCTCGAGCATACCCTCCAAGATACGATCATGATTGAACGTGAGGGGTATTGCGGATATGTCTCAATAGGTTACGAATACCTACCGGATTTTTGCTCATTTTGCAAAACTGTGGGACACCTTGTCGGGTCCTGCCCCGCTTATAAAGCTCGCACCACCCCTGAGGTGGTCAGTGATGATTGGCAGAAAGTTAATACCAGACGCTCTCGACGGCGTTCTAAATCTCGGGATCAACAGGTCCACACCCGTTTCGCCCGGTTTCCGCCACCATCACTTCTTCTGCCGTGACGACCTCCAATGCTTTTAATGCGTTACAGGCGGACCTTAATAAAATCTCGCACTTTATTAAAAAAAAAAAGGATTTTAGATAAAATATTATATACTAAGGAAATATTCGGATCATAAAGAGCAATTTAGAAGGTTATTTTTTAGTGAATTTTATGAGTACCTAAACAAAAGATTTTTCATGCATATAAATAGTATTAACAGTGAACCAAGAATATCGTGAAGTATTTACCATTGATGTTTTGAGTCAATAAGAAGATTGTCAAAATATAAAACACGAACATATTCAATATTTGCATGCTTTATAGAGTGGCATTAACTGTGTTGAAAGACATGTAGGTCTAATTTCAAGAGTTGCTTTATGATGGTTTCGCGATGCTTATTCTTTCACTAGGATTTATGGTGGTGTTATTTTCTCATATGAACGATGGTTCCTTAAGCATTTTCACAAACTATATAATTCGTAATAGAGTAACTATTAAGAATAAAAGGATTTTAGATAAAACACTCAATACTAAAGTAATTTTCAGATTATAAAGAGCGGTTTTCAAGGTTATTTTTGATGAATTTGATGAGTATCTAAACAAAACATTTTTCATGCCTATCAATAGTATTAAAAGATTACCAAGAGTATCTTGAAGTATTTACCACTGATCTATCGAGTCTACGAGAAGATTGTCAAAATAGAAAACAAGAACATATTCAATATCTGAATGCGATATAGAATGGCATCAACTGTGTTGAAAGTAATGTAGATCTATTTTCAAGAGGTTCTTTATGATGGCTTCACGATGCTTATTCTTTCACTATGATTTGTGTGGTGTTATTTGCTCATACGAAAGATGGTACCTTAAGCATTTTCACAGACTATATAATTCGTAATAGAGTAACTATTAAGAATAAAAGGATTTTAGATAAAATATTATATACTAAGGAATGTTCGGATCATAAAGAGCAGTTTAGAAGGTTATTTTTTAGTGAATTTTATGAGTACCTAAACAAAAGATTTTTCATGCATATAAATAGTATTAACAGTGAACCAAGAATATCGTGAAGTATTTACCATTGATCTTTTGAGTCTACAAGAAGATTGTCAAAATAGAAAACAGAACATATTCAATATTTGCATGCGTTATAGAGTGGCATCAACGTGTTGAAAGACATGTAGATCTAATTTCAAGAGTTGCTTTATGATGGTTTCGCGATGCTTATTCTTTCACTAGGATTTGTGGTGGTGTTATTTGCTCATATGAACGATGGTTCCTTAAGCATTTTCACAAACTATATAATTCGTAATAGAGTAACTATTAAGAATAAAAGGATTTTAGATAAAATACTCAATACTAAAGGAATTTTCAGATTATAAAGAGCGGTTTTTTTTTTTAATAAAGTGTGAAAATATTATTAAAAAGAAGAAAACCATTCATACAGAAGTAGATCACGACATCCATTCCTTGACTAAAGGCTTCTGTTCGGGCCTCATTAAAACCTCCCGAAGTAAACCCACCCTTGTGGGAGAAACCCTCGTGGAAGAAAGAGTACCCTCCCCACGCCAGTAGTAGAAGGAATAGATCAAAGCGATAAAAAACGCTGAGAACCACAAGCCGGCTGAGGGTAAAAATAAGATACAACAAGCAAGACGTGATCTAAAAAGCAGCAATACCAAGGTCCTCTGCCGAACCGAGACTAAGCTGCCAACCGAGGGGCTGAAATCAAGATCGTGATGAACGGTACACTGTTTTGCCCAATATATCATCGTTCACCAGATTTAAGAGGAACACCAGAGGTGAAGTGAACAAGCCATAACGCGGAGAATAGTACTTGGAGAGTGCATCAGCAGCGCGATTGCCTTCTCGAGAAACATGCGAGATCATGAACTCGATCGAGGTAGTGAGAAATAGAATCCGACGCCAACGAGCCAGAAAGCGCCAAGGAACCTCAAGGCTACGCTTAACAAAGAGCTCCACCACATAAGTTGAGTCGGATTCTAGCCAAATCCGTCTCCATCCTCTTTGATCAGCCTCCTCAACCGCAATAATCGCGGCCTGTAACTTTGCCTCAAAGGCATAACCCTGGCCAAGCGATCTAGAAAAACCGCCCTTAACAAAGCCCCGACAGGTGCGGAAGATACCCGCCGCCACGCAATCACCAGGACAGCCCAAAGCACTGCCATCCGTATTCATCTTAATTCAACCAGGTGAGGGGGGTAACCAGGTCACAGGGGAGAGGGTGGGCGGAGGCGCGGGCCTTCCACGCACACCAAATTTTCTCAAACACACCAGGTCGGAAACAGTGTTCGCCATCGTGCCGTGATCAAGGGCGGAAGACTCGAGAATGAGCGAACGAATCAAGATAAGGGCCTTCGTGGTGGTAGGTAGGACTCCATTATAGATGAAATCACACCTGAGGTGCCAGATTGTCCAAACCGCCGAGATAAAAGCCGTTTTCCATAAGAAGAGTACCTGAGCACTAAAACGACAGTCAAAAGCAAAAACACAAAAATTATTGAAACCACCTGAGAGAGGGAGCTGGATGTCAAAAGAGTCCTCGATCCAACTCCAAATGTGACGCGCAAAATGGCAATATGTGAGAATATGATCGACCGACTCAGAATGCTCGAAGCAAAAGCAGCAAAATGAAGGACCAATGAACCCCCGTTTGCGGATCACGTCGAAGACACCGAACCGATTAAAGATTGCCTTCCAAACAGTGATTGAGCGTCGAGGAGGAATATGAGAAGACCAAATCCAGCTGCCCCACTGAACCTTAAGAAACTTCTGACGAAGGTGAGCATACGCGATCGTGGCCGAGATGTCACCATTAGGAGAGAGAGACCAAACACGTTTATCCTCAGTGTGAGAGACCATGGGAAAGTGGAGGATGTCAATAACAATGTCCGTATAAGCAACGAGAAAGCTCTCCGTGAGGTGCCAAACCCCAGAGATGAAGTAATCAGCAATAGACTGAGAGAAATGGGGCTTAAAAGTCTCAAGAATGCCGATGCGAGAGGCGATGGAATAGCCGAGCCAATTATCCCACCAGAAACTAACCTTGGAGTCACTGCCGGGAATCCAGCGGGAGTTCTCCAAAATGCTAACAACATGACCCCTGATGCCACCCCAAACGGAAGAGGAGACATGTGCACGGGGGGAACCAGTCATCTTAAGGAAGCGCTCGCGGAGAAGACCAAAGGCCATGGAATCCTTATTAAGCAAGTTATTAGCAAAATTGAAGAGGAACGAGGAGTTGGCAACGGTGACAGAACGGATGCCAAGGCCGCCTTCCTCACGAGGGGCGCAACAACGGGCCCAGTTAACGGTACAGCGATTACGCTTAGAAATATCACCAGACCAGACAAAATTTCTTATTYCAGATTCAAGTCTACGGGTGAGTGAGGTCGGCCATTTAAGAATGAGCATAGAGTGCACCGTGGTGCTGGAAATGACCGAGTTAACAAGGCAAATGCGACCAGCGAGAGACAGAGAGGAACCTTTCCAAGTTCCAAACTTAGCCAAAGTCTTATCAAGGATGGGTCGGAGATGAGTAGCACGAGGGCTACTGCGGAACATCGGGACACCGAGATAAGAGGCAGGGAGCCCACAGAGAAATTAGAGACCTGACAAATACGACGGACAACAGCGGGAGTAACAGAGGAGCCAAAGAAAATCTTTGACTTTCCTAGGCTGAGACTCTGACCGAAAAAATCCCCGTAGCAACGGAAGATATCCAGGATGGCCCTAGCATTACGAGTCGAGGCATGACTCATAACGAGAATATCATCGACATAGAGAAGGCAGGTGGGGAAGTAGAGCGAGCGACCTGCCCGGAATGGGGAGATCGTACCACGATCCGCGGCGAACCAGAGGGCACGTGCAAGAACGTCCTCCGCAATGCAGAACAGGAGAGGGGAGAGGGGGTCCCCCTGGCGAACACCCCTGGAGCAACTAAAGTAMCCAGCGGGGCTACCATTCATGAGCACCGAGATACGAGCAGAGTGGAGGATGGTCTCAACCCACCCAATGAAGATAGGAGGAAAGCCAAAGTGGCATAAAGCTTCAATCAGAAAGCCCCAATCTAAGGTATCAAAGGCTTTGCGGATGTCAATCTTCATGATCATGTTCTTACCGAAAGTACGAGAGGAGAGGCAATTACAGGCCTCAGAGGCAACAGCGATACAGTCATGGATCTGCTTGCCCGGAATAAAACCGAACTGAGAATCCGAGATGATCTTACCGACGACTGCACCGAGACGGGTGGCCAAGATCTTCGTGATAATCTTGAAAGGAAAGTTACTAAGGGCAATTGGACGGAAATCTTCCACACGCATCGCTCCCTTAACATTCGGGATAAGAACCATGAAACTGGAACTGAAACCAGTGGGAAGGGACGAGGAAACAAAGAAGTGACGGACTGCCGAACAAACGTCATGTCCGACAATGTCCCAACACTCTTGAAAGAAATGGCCATTTAAGCCATCCGGGCCAGGGGCACTACTAGGGGCAAGAGAAAATACAGCCTCCCGAATTTCCTCATTGCTCGGAGTAGTATAGAGGAAGGCTTGAGAATGAGTATCAACAACAGGGTGCGGTAACTCATTGATCCAAGAAGGGTCCGGGAGAGGGTGACTGGCGGAAAAAAGATCAGAGAAGAAGGAAATGATCTTTTCCTGAATTACCTTAGGGGAGTGGCTGACCACCCCATCAATCAAGAGAGAGCCGATGGTGGACTTCGTGACCCGGGCCTTAATGCTACGATGGAAAAAGGTCGTATTACGATCACCATCCGTGAGCCAATAAGCTCGGCTCTTCTAGTGAAGAACACTAGCCTGGGTGTCGAGCAGAGAGGAGGTGTGGACCTGTAGAGCAATCTCGGCTTCGATGTCAGAATCAGAGTACCCCATGTCCAGACAACGAGATTGTAAGTTCATGAGATCAGCAAGTGAAGACTCCACTTGACGATGTACATTACCAATCGTCTGAGCATTCCAATCCCGGAGAGCTCCACGAAGATAACGCAATTTATTCATGAGGGAGAGGGTAGGATTGGAAGTCTGGTGAGGGAGAGTCCAGGCCGAGGTGACAAGGGTGCGGAAGTCAGGCTGCGAAGTCCAAAAGTTCTGGAAACGGAAGATCCGGGGGCCCGAGGCAGTAAGAGAATCTCTAGAGCAATCGATGAGAATGGGGTGGTGGTCTGAACGGTTGCGAGGAAGAAGAAGTCCAGAGATCCGCCCACACTCAAGGGCCAAGTCAGGGGAGAAAATCGCGCGATCCAGGCGAGCAAAGCGGAACTCCGAGTGGCAGCGGCTAACTCTAGTGAAAAAGCCACCGGTAGTGGTGACCTGCAAGAAATCTCTGGCATCCAGGAAGCTTCGAAAGTCGGAGCAGGAAGAGGCATCGGGAGGGTTTCCCCCACGGCGCTCGTGGGCACCTAAAACGGCGTTAAAGTCCTCAATAATTAGCAGTCGGGGGAGCGAAAGACTCAAGATATCCCTCCAAAGGGAACGTCGCTCTAGAGTCGTGTTGTGAGCGTGGACGAAGCCAAGGTGTAGATTAAGGTCCCCAAAGGTGGCCCGGATGAGGATGATCTGATCCGAGGAGAAGATGATAGAAACGGAAGTAACAGTGGATCTTGTAAAGATCCAGATATCGGGGATATCGTTGCTACGAAAGTTCTCAGCGACAAGGGTGAGGTTAAGCGAATGCCAAAAAGAGGCGCGAATGCTGTCGAAGGAAACCATAGGTTCTGCAATATCAAGGAAATCGGGACGGTGAACCCGACAGAATTCTTTCAGGACTAACRGAGAGGCCGAATTTCTGATCCCTCGAATGTTCCAAAAGAGACAACGCATTAATCAGAAGTGTGGGGGGAGGGATGGCGACTCTTCCTATCCAAATGATCAAAATGAGAAAGCTCGTCTTCAAAAGTCGCTAAGCTAGCATTGGAATCGTCCATGTCAGACCACCGTAAACTGGCAGCTGTAGACATAATCTGACGAGGAATAGAGGGCTCTGACTCATCAAGTGTAAACTCGTGAGAGGGGTTACTCGCCTTGACCTTGTCCTTAGCACCTTGAAGAAGTGATTTGGACGTAGTGTTAGGGTCGTAAAGAGTGATGGCACGATCAGAAGGGGCCGCAGGGGCCGAAGTATCGGAGGAGTTAGTCCCAAGGATCGAAGTCGMACATAAGAGAGTAGCCGGGGTGCCACGCACGGCACCTCTGGCCATGATACTACCGACAATGGGGGGTAACGAAGGCGAAGGGAGGGAGGTGTGCTGGTCCTTCCCAACCGGGGACGATGAAGAAGCGGGAGCAGCAGAGGGTTGAGGAACAGAGGGGGAGGGTTCGGCAGTTAAGGAGGGGTGGGAAGGAGACCCCGTAACGGCMTCGGACTGAAGCACGTCAAAGGCATTAGAAGTCGGCAAAGGGGGCCTGGTAGGCTCGGGAACTAACCGGGGGACCGCACGAATGTGGGCCCTGTGTTCCCGAGAGTGGGAGCGTCGARGACGTCTGGTGTCAACAGTATGCCAATCATCCCTGTTAACTCTCTGAGCGACGTGGGATTTGAGAGAGGGGCAAGAGCCAACAAGATGTCCAACCGATTTACAGGAGGAACAAAAATCCGGAAGGTTCTCGTATCRAATGGAGATATACCCGCAATATCCTTTGCGTTCAATCATGACCGTCTCGTGCAAGGTATTTTCGAGGTTAACCTCAACTAACACACGAACAAAATGGCCAACCGTGCCATTAATGGACCGCTCATCGATTTGTAGCGGATTGCCAACAACCCTAGTGATATTGAGGATAAAAGAGCGGTCCCAATATTCAATCGGTAATTCATAAATTCGAATCCATACCTGTGGTGAAGCCGAGGTGTTTTTGTAAGGGTTGAAGTCTGGAGTCCAAGGGGAGAGCCGAATAGAGCTCGTACCAAACTTCCAAGAGGTTTTGGCAAACACGCGGGCCCTGTCGTCGGCCAAGGAGAACGATATGTTAAAGAATCCCTTGCCAAGGGGAACAAAGCTCCATGGTTCGGTGATCTTCCATGTGGCCTTCAAAGAGCTCTTGATTTCGTCGAGAAGAAGGGGTTTCGACCCCTTGGATTGTAGGAGACGGCCGATAAGAGAATGGACTGAAGCACGTCAAAGGCATTAGAAGTCGGCAAAGGGGGCCTGGTAGGTTCGGGAACTAACCGGGGGACCGCACGAATGTGGGCCCTGTGTTCCCGAGAGTGGGAGCGTCGACGACGTCTGGTGTCAACAGTATGCCAATCATCCCTGTTAACTCTCTGAGCGCGTGGGATTTGAGAGAGGGGCAAGAGCCAACAAGATGTCCAACCGATTTACAGGAGGAACAAAAATCCGGAAGGTTCTCGTATCCAATGGAGATATACCCGCAATATCCTTTGCGTTCAATCATGACCGTCTCGTGCAAGGTATTTTCGAGGTTAACCTCAACTAACACACGAACAAAATGGCCAACCGTGCCATTAATGGACCGCTCATCGATTTGTAGCGGATTGCCAACAACCCTAGCGATATTGAGGATAAAAGAGCGGTCCCAATATTCAATCGGTAATTCATAAATTCGAATCCATACCTGTGGTGAAGCCGAGGTGGTTTTGTAAGGGTTGAAGTCTGGAGTCCAAGGGGAGAGCCGAATAGAGCTCGTACCAAACTTCCAAGAGGTTTTGGCAACATCGCGATTC